>BSBK01000268.1:3192500-3415000 GCA_027943335.1 Chamaecyparis obtusa | reverse complement strand
GGTGTCTTTGGACACATTTCTTTAGTCAATTTCAAATGACTAGGCAAAGGTGTAGTGATAGCTTTGGCATCCTTCATGTAGAATCTCTGCAACACCTTTTCAACATAATCAGCCTGAGATAAAGTTAATTTTCTATTCTTCCTATCTCTACAAATTTTCATGCCAAGAATTTGTTTTGGTGCCCCCAAATCCTTCATAGCAAAAGATTTTGCTAACTCTTGTTTCAACCCCTTAATATGATCCATGTTAGAACTAGCTACAAGCATATCATCAACATATAAACATAGAATAATGTAGCTGTCATTATTTAACCTCTTGAAATAAACACAATGGTCAGAATTACATCGAGTGTATCCATTCTCATGCATAAAAGTATCAAATTTAATATACCATTGCCGAGGTGCTTGCTTCAGGCCATATAAACTTTTCTGCAATTTGCACACTAAACTCTCCTTACCCTTGACCTCATATCCCTGTGGCTATACCATATAAATTTCTTCATTCAAATCACCATGAAGAAAGGCTATTTTAACATCAAGCTGCTCTAAATGCAAATCTTTAGTAGCCACAATACTTAAAATAGTACGAATAGAAGTCATTTTAACAACTGGAGAAAAAATCTCATCAAAATCAATACCATGTTTTTGTGCAAATCCTTTTATGACTAATCTGGCTTTAAATCTTTTCTTACCTCCATCTTCTTCTTTCAACCTGTAAATCCATTTATTTTGCAAAGCCCGTTTTCCTGCAGGTAACTGACATAAATCCCATGTTTGATTTTTTAGCAAAGAGTCCATTTCATCTGTCATTGCAGACTCCCACTAAAGTTTTGTATCCACCTACATAGCTTCATTATAACATTCAAGTTCACCAGCATCAGTTAATAAGATAGAATACAAAGAAGGTGAAAATCTATCTGGAGGTCTACTTAGCCTTGTTGACCATCTAACATTCACTGGGGTGTGTGGCATTTGTTGTTTCTGTTGTTGCGGAGCATAAGGAATTTCTAGAACATTAGCATTTGGAATGTCATCCAGCACTACATAATCATTTTCTTTCTTCTCATGCTGCTGCAACAGATCTTTTTACAACACTTTCTCATTGAATATGACATCCCGACTTCTTACAATTTTATGATTTTCAAAATCCCAAAGCCTATAACCAAATTCATCAATGCCATATCCAACAAATACACATTTCTTTGACTTAGCTTCCAGCTTGGTTCTATTTTCAGAATCTATAATTGCAAAAGCTTCACAACCAAAGGTTTTGAGAAAAGAATAACTCACCTTCTTACCACTCCATGCTTCCTTTGGAATACCACAGTCCAAAGGAGTAGAGAGGCCTCTATTGATTAAATAAACAGCAGTGTTCACAGCCTCTGCCCACATATTTTTGGGCAGCCTAGCATGCAATCTCATACTGCTTGCACGCTCCATTATTGTCCTGTTCATGCGTTCAGCCACTCCATTTTCTTGTGGAGTCCTTGGTATAGTTTTCTGTCTACGAATACCAGTAGAGGCACAATAATCTTCAAATTCTTTTCTGTAATACTCACCGCCATTATCAGATCTGAGACATTTTAATCTTTTTCCAGTCTCATTTTCAACCAAGCTTTTCCATTTCTTAAAAGTTTCAAATACATCAGATTTCTATCTAATGAAATATATCCATAATTTCCTAGTTGCATCATCAATGAATGTAACATAATACTGAGAGCCACCAAGGGAAGATACCTGAGCTGGACCCCATACATCTGTATGCACAAGCTCTAATTTTTCATCTTTCTTTTCCTTCCCACTCTTTACAAAACTAACTCTCTTTTATTTTCCATACACACAACTTTCACAGAAATCCATATTAACACATTTTAGACCGGGTAAAACTTTCTTTGAATGAAGTAGTTTCATACCTTTCTCACTCATGTGCCCGAGTCTATTGTGCCACAGCGCTGTTTCAGAATCTCCAGCTATTATCTCTTGTTCTACTTGCTCAACTACAGCAACTGTTCCTGAACATTCATTTTTCTCTGAAACAATTAAAGTAGAGGGAACAGTATGACCTGTACAAAGATATAAGGTGCCTACCTTCACACCTTTTGCTACTACTAAGGAACGTTTTGAAACCTTCCAATTTTTATCATTAAAAGTAACTGTGCAACCCTCATCAGCGAGTTGCCCTGCTGAAATTAAATTTCTACTCAGCCTTGGAACATGTCTTACCTCTTGTAGTAGCCAATGATTCCCATTATGCAACTTAATCTTGATTTTCCTTTTTCCAACAATTTGACAGGGTTCATTATCTCTCAAATAAACTAGCCCAAAATCCCCTTGGACATAATCAACAAAATAACCTCTATGAGGTGTAGCATGAAATGAAGCCCCCGAATCTAACACCCATGAATCATCAACATTTTCTAAAGACAAAAGCAAAGCATCCTCTTCGGATTTTTTACTTACCACATTTGCCTCCTTGTTTCCATCATTTTTGTCTCATTGATCTTTCTTCCGAGACCAACAATCTTTCTTCTTATGTCCTAGTTTTCCACAGTACCAACAATTGTTTGGCCCTTTGGATTCGGACCTCTTTCCCTTTGATTTTCCTCTTGATTTTTCATGATTTCTAGAGTTGTTTCCTCTATCTCTTGTTCGCCTCTGCTTTCTGCATTCAATACACTACCCGATGTGGATGCCCCTGAGCTTTTCCTATGAATTTCCTCACTCAATATAACACCAACAACGTCATAAAAATTTAGGGTATTTGAACCAGAAACAGAATTACTAACAGCCATTACCAAGCCATTCCAACTTTCTGGCAAAGAACACAAAATCAAGAGAGCCCTAACCTCATCATTGAAAGTAATTTTAACTGAGGCTAACTGACTTGTAACTGTATTAAACTCATTCAAATGATCAGCAACTGATCCACCTTCTACCATTTTCATATTAAATAAAACGCTTCATAAGAAATACCTTGTTTGAAGCTGAAGGCTTTTCATACAACTTTGCTAGGGTGTCCATCAGATCTTTAGCTTTCATTGCTCCAGTAATATTGAATGCCATTGATTGTGCCAGGCATAGGTGAATACTCCCCAGTGCCTTCCTATCCAAAATATCCCAATCTTCCTGAGACATTTCTACCTCTTTCTTGGCTATTCCCTCTAATGGCCACCATAGATCCTTCTAATAGAGATAGTCCTCCATTTGCATCTTCCATAACTGGAAGTTCTACCCATTAAACTTATCAACCTTTAGCCTACCCTCGTCTGCCATTTCTTCCACTTAACTGAGAGACTCTCCCACTAACTCGTGAGACCTTCTTTAGAGAATAGATGAAAGAACGAATGAAATAACCTCGCTCTGATACCACTTGTTAGGATAATAAATAGAAAATGCAAATATTAACAAACAAGAGAGAACACAATAACATATAATTTAACATGGTTCACCCAATCCCTGGGCTACGTCCACCAACAACGAGTCCAATATCTTTATTATTATCCAACGATTACAATCTGAAACCTGCAACTCAATACTACCATAGGAAGCTACAATAATCCCTCATACAATGAATCTCAAACCCTAAGCCCTTTTACAAGTATTTTTGACATAACAAAATTAGGGCAAAAATACTCCCATCAGGGGCTCTGCCCCTTGACCCTGTGGAAAAGTTTGATTAGGCTCCACATACATAACATAACAAGGGTTTCCACAATAAAAATAGTGGTGTTATGTGTTTTTGATTAAGGGATAACAAGTTTTGAAGGGGCCCCGAAACCCTATACAGTTTGGTCAAAAAAGGATATTTAAAGAAGCACTCTAAAAAGGGTTAGATCAAGACCACAACGAGGGTTTTACAACAAGCTCCCACAACTTGGATTAAAAAAAGGAACCAGAAGAAGGAATCTAGAAGCCTGACTAGAAAAACCATTGCAAAAAAGAATAAAGCAATTATTTAACCAGCAGTCCTGAAGCTTCTAGTAGATAGCAAAGAAAATCCAACTAGCTTAGGTCCAGTCGCCTGCTGAGAAAAGCCCAAGAGAAATAATTTCTTCCCCTTCTGGGAATGAAGGGACATATCGAAAGAGGGCAGATGTTTAGATTTTTTTTTCCTTTCACAGTAGTCCACCCATCTTCAGCTTTCTTAGCCAAAACCTGCCAAGAAATCGAATCAAGAACTGAGGCACCCAAAAATGGGGAATCAAGAGATTGTCCCAGGATAGGGCCACAAGTATCCAAAGAAGCTATTTCGAGGGATGAATCTGTAGCAACCATTCTAGTGTGGGCTAGCGAAACTTTGTCAAAAGGAGCAGATGCCTCACAACCAACAGAGGCCTGAACAACCATTCCGTAGTGGTGTTATGTGTTATTCTTTGTGGATGCTTGAATTGTTTACTTCTATTGCATAATTACAATTGCATGTTTTATTATTTAGAAGTTGTTAATAAGCATAATAGGATTAGTGGTTGAATTGGTTCATTATTTATTTACACTAATTCACACCCCCCCCCCTCTCAGTGTCTTCTAGTATTAACAGACCTTTGATATCAAACTAGACAATAAATTTAACCTATAAGGAGGGAAAAAAAAACTCGCCACTTTTGTAAATTTTAGGCCAATTGCCTTCTATAACACCTTATTTAGGGTTTTCACGAAAGAAAGAACTACCAAATTAGCAAAAAAACATCCAATCAATTATTCTACAGGAACAATGAGGTTTTGTTCTTGCTAGATGAACTTCAGTGGGATCAATTGTTGCGTCGAAATCCTTTACTCCATTTATGAAGCCAAATCATACCTATAGTTTTCAAATTAGATTATGAAAAGTCAACTAAAACCTTCTTTCAAAAGTCCTCAAATTCGGTTTCAATATCAAATAGTGCAAATAGATAATATCGTCTATCTCAAGAACTTCTTTCTTTGTTCTCGTAAATAAGCCTCCTTATAACTTCTTTCATTCTACTCAAGAAGTTAGGGAGATTATGTATCACCATTTGTATTTATAATAATGGAAGAGGCCTTGTGTAGAGCCACTTCTATTCATAATTATGTGTGCAATTGAAAAGAAATAAAAATTAGCAATTTTGAATTATCAACTACTCATGCTCCTTTTTGTTCAAGATGAAGCCAAAACCATGGAAAAATTTACCAAATTTTAATGTATTTTATTCAAAATCATTTTGAAAATATCCAACCTCAGATAAAAAGTAAAATCACTCAATTCTAGGTTACACCATCGATTTTTTTTTACCTTGCAAATACTTGGGCATATCACTCTTTTTGGGTCAAGCTAGGAAGGACTTTTGGCAACAAATTCTATTTTCTATAGGCAATAGAATCAATTCATGGCAAGGCAAATGGCCTGAATGTTATGTCTATTTATATGATGATGAAATAAAAATGCCTTAAAAAAGATAATTAGAGATCATCAAGATAAGATCATACTTGCAAATTTTCCTTCCCTCCTAAATAAACTGAACAGCTATGAAGTCTTGCATTGTTATCTTGAACGAAACACTTCTGGAGATAAACTAGCAAATATAGCTGTTGCTCACAATACACTATATTTTGAGTTGAGGAATCAGTCTCATCCTACAATATTACTTATGCAGAGTGAAAAAAAAGTTGGCGTTAGAATATACAAGTTAATAGAAGGCTTAAAAAAACCTTCACACATAAGAACGCTTCTTGAACCTTTATGCATTACTCAATATCACACCTCCCCCAAAACCTCAAGTTAATCATTTTGACCTTAAACTCATTCACAGCTTCAAGGTCTGAATTTATTCTTTCATAATAGGGAGATTGTAAGTGCCCTCTTTATGTTTGGTGTGGCATTACATTCTTTTTATAATCTTTCTCTCAAGCATTTATTGATAATATTTTACATAATTTCTGATAGTTTAATAGGACTTGCCTTCACTTAACTGTTAATCACTACGTTCTAGGTAATGCATCCCAACAGATTTTTGTCTATAATCACATTAAGCAATTAAAATAAGGAAAGAAATGGTCTAATGCCAAGAATTCGATCTAACATGTTTCTTTCACTTCTCCTTCAAGAATGTGATGGGTGATAATTACTTATTCTCTTATTATGATATAGTTCTTTTGGGGTCTCTTCATTATTAAATTGGAAGAAGAGGCAGGTTATGATTATCTGGTTTATATTCCAGCTATCAAAATGTGTAGTAGAATTTTTTGTACCCATCTTTTTCTTTAGATGTAAGATAATATTGAACTGGTAAAAAATATTCATTAAAAAAATATTTCAAACCAAACCGGTCCAAAGATTTTCAACCTACACATGTAGAATATAATCGTACATTTGACTGGAATACATTGCACCTGTTACAAAATACACTATAGTCTTAATCATAGCCATGAAATGAATAGTGATCTGTCACACTCTACTTCCATGATTTGGTTAGAAAGCGATTTCATTCCTTCCACTAGGGAATGAAGATGATGAGTATAATAATGGCAAGGAAAAATTAGGTGAGGATTCTGAGTTCAAAACTACGACTGTGAGGATGGGAAATTTTTGCTTATTATTTTATTTTTTGAAGTGTGGTAGTTTTCAATTAAATGGTTTTGGGTATTTATGACAGCTAACTGTACACTAGTTTATTGTTGGTGGGAGGGTTACATTCTTCTATAGCTATTTGTTCACCATTCATGGCTACTATTAACCCCCTCATCAGTCTAAATGTTTTGCTTGTGCTCTACTTCTTGTTGGATGTTGTGGTCTAGAGGTTATCGATAATATTTCTTAATGTGCTCAATATTCCTTAATTTATAGATTGAATCACTTTAACATTCTTTTCATAACTTTCATAAATAGAAAAATTTAGATTTATCCTTGAATAAAGTAGTTTTTTATTAAAAACTTTATGTTCGAGTGATTTCACAATAATAGATTACATTTTCACCCATGAACAAAAAAATGAAGTTTCAAAAAAAAACTTAGCAGTCACCTATGCTCAAACAGAGGTGTTTGAATGAAGGCACTTTTTAATATTTGTTTTTTACCTAAAACCCTCATTTGAACTCCCCCTCCCATTCGAATGAAGGGGTCTCTAACAAGACCTTTGAACGAAGTAATATGTCGGTCATAGGACTCTTCCAAGTTTATGGATTCTTTGGAAAAAATATATGGTAACTCTGTAAATCAGTGAAAAGTAATAGAAATATTATATGGTAAGTCTGTAATTTGGTAGAAAAGAAAGTGTAATTAATGCAAGTTCAATTGAAATTATTGCAATTCAACACGGTTCTCTTTTCATCTCTTTCCTCGAATGTAAAGATGGTTCCTTTTCTCCCATTTCAATAGATTCAGTCTCCTCCATTTCTATATATATACAAGTGGCCAAATCGATCATTATGCAGAGAGACAATGAATTTTAGATATATGGTTGATTATAAAAGGAATGGGGCGCTGATGGGAGAACTCAGTTGAAGATATTGAATTGAATCCATCTCTGCTTAGTTTTCCCATCGCGTCCCATGCCGTTTATGCTATATCGATAGGATTTATTGTTTCATTCAATCATCGTTTCATTGTTTTTGATTTAATGGGTTTTTAAAATTCAGTACAGAAATAGATTTTTTTTGTTTTTATTTTTTTAGTTGGGGACCTGGTTTGATTGGTAAGTGTTTATGTGGTAGGTACAAATTTATGAAGTCCAGTCTCTCCCCAGCTTACGTGACACAGAAGGACGTTTTGAACATTTTGAATCAGTCCTATGTGTTGTTTTATAATTTTATTCAATAGTAAATAAGTTTTAATGAGTTCTTAAAATTCAGAAGAAAAATAAATTCTTTGTTATTGTCTGCAAATCTCATTAAAGTTTTGTTTATTTGATTGTAGTAAATTTGACTAAGTTTAATTTAGGTTTAATTTTTCATCATGTCTATATTATTTATGATGTATGATTAAATTTTTACATTATTTTTAATTAATGATAAAGAGATTTTAATGGGTTTATAAAAATGAATTCTTTTTTATTGTTAGTAAATTTCATTTATGTTTTATTTCAGTATAGTTATAGTAAATTGGACTAAAATTTCAAGTGCTTCTGATTGCTCCACTTGGCACTAAGTCTCCTGCTGTAAATTCTGCATGTTTTTATTTGGAATATTTATTTTGTATTAGAAATCTAAGAACTTCAGAATATTTATCTTGTGGTGTTTTTTTTATGGAGGTTAGGCCTGCAAGCAAGGCTGCCCAGCAGAGGCACAAAGTCTGTGAGAAAATCAGCCCAATTAGGGCCACCATGAAAAAATTTTGCTACCCAATACAGAGCACGAGCCTATAGGTTGAAACCTCTTCGGCTAAGAGCCAAGGACTGGGAGGTATCCATTCTGCCAAATTCACCCAACATCCCTTAAGATGTGGGAACTTGCACTCAACAAGACTTGATCCCTAGATTTTCTGTTTGGGATTGAACAGCTGAATAAATTGTGGTGATTTCTCTTATGCAGTAATCATAGGAGATAATTGAAAGTTTCTTGTGGTTTCTTGATATATAAAATTATAGTGTTTTTTTAATGGGTCAAAGTCAAGTGAGATGTCAATTGCTTCATGTGTTTATATATTATTTAAATTGTATGTAATAAGTGATATGATTTTTCTACATTGAATAGATGTATAATGACTTTTAGTTTTAATCATATATATTTTAGTTAAGAATAAAGTTTTTGTTAAACTCAATCTTATCGGTCTATGCTAGTGGTGGCGATGCTGGCTGGTCCCAGTGATTCCTGTCCCTCCTGTTGCTCGTGTTGCTCATGTTGCTTGTGGTTGCTCTACATGGCCAGAGGCCAGCTCCTCCAAGTGGTCCTTCCCCCGCTTGGCTCTGGCGATTTCTCCGCCACGGGCGGAGGAGAAAGAAAAAGAAGATAATGATGATGCTGCTGATGGGTGGTCGGTTCCCTCCTGGCAATCCCAGGGATCCTCCTCCTTCGTCTGGCACTGCTCTTGCAACTTAAGTTTTTTTGATGAATAGTTTGTGTTTCCGGCAATATAATTTCAATAGATTACTGCCAAGTAAGATGTAAATTTTTATTTATTTATATATTATTTAAATTGATTACAGTAATTGGTTGAGTTTTCTACTGTATATGAAATAGATATAATATAGCTTTTTTTTGTTTTCAAAGTGTATATATCTGTATCAAAAAACAAGTTTCTCTTCAACTCAATTTTATTAATTTATTGTATAAACACTCAATTAATTTGTGAAATTCTAATTTTCTTTCTGAAATTCTATAATAAGAAATACAAACAAGACATAAAAATTTATAAATAAATATTTTAAAATATATAAAAATAAGATATCTAAGAAATTATATCAAGATATCAGAAAATTTATAAAAATAATTATATATTTAAGTGTGATTTATTATATCTTAAAATTTATTGCATTTTAGTACACAGTCCAAAATTAAATTAAAAAAGTTATTATTAAATTTTAAAAGTTATAGTTTTTATAATATTTATATCATTTTATTATTTTATATATATTTCAATTATACATACAAATAATTACTATAAAGTTGATGATATCTTTGAACAAGATAAGCTCTTCCAAGAAGACTGAAAGTAAACACAGCCAAATCACCAATACTTTAAAAAAATTGGGGAAATGTAAACGTAAACATTAAGCCTTCATTTTCAAACGGAAGCCCACTGTAAATTTTCTTGAGGAGGACCATGATAGTCAAATCAAACTCCTCGACTATTACCCAGTCTAAATTACAGTCTGGTCTTTTACTCCAAAGAATTGACTGTTCTTTTATGGTGGTTTACAGTTAAGCTTTTGGAGTCTGTATTTATTGTTTTTGAAGTCAATACTTTGAGTCTTGACTTAAAAATATATTTAATTTTTAAGTTGAATGTTTATGAATAATTTGTTATTATCTTTTATGATTTTAGAGTCATGATTCAAATATACTTTGATTTTTAAAGTGTCTATCAAGAATTAGCTATTATCTTCTATGATAATTGTAGTCAATACTTTTGGATCATGTTCCATAAATATAGTGACTTCTAAACCCAGTCTATGAATAATTTATCATTAACTTTTATATTTGTTTTACAGTCAATACTTTTGAATCTTGACCCACAAATATACTTGACCTCTCATATGAGCTTTTATGATAAATAGCTTGTTGTGACAGTCAATGCTATTAAGTCTCCATTACATTTCAACTGAGCAATTTTGACTACTTTTATCTATTCAGAAATCAAAATGCATTCTTGATGAACTAAATAGTGGGACTTGTTGGAAAGATGTTGTATACCTTACATAATAAAATCCTTTACATTTTTTGACAATCATTTGTAAATAACATTGCAATGTATCTAATATGAATAGAAGACGGAATCAGATTTAGTGATCTCATAACCAATCTGATTCAATTAAAAACGTATTAAATAATTACCAACTTAATCTGAAAAAAAAAAAAATCACCATAAAAATAATAGACCACACAAATTGATAAAAGACTTAACAAAAACTTACCTATAATAACACTCTTGAAACTATAACTATATGCATTTACACAACATCACACCTCCCCTAAAACCTTAAATTAATCATGTTGACTATAACACTCGTTCACCAAACTTTAAGCTTCCAGATGTGAATGTATTGTTTGATAATAGAGAGATTATAAGTGCCTTCTTTATCTTTGGTGTGGCATTGCAATATTTTTATATTCTGTCAAGCATTTATTAATAATTATTTTCCATCATTTCTGATAACTTGAGGCTTAATCCATCGCAATCGATTTTTGTCTATAATCACATCTGCCAATTAAAAGAAGGAAAGAAACGGTCATACGAACGTTCTCATATTAGTAGAATTTTTTGTACCCATCTTTTTCCTTAGATGTAAGATAATATTGAAGTGGTAAAAAATATTCATTAAAAAAATATTTCAAACCAAACTGGTCCAAAGATTTTGAACCTACACATGTATAATATAATTGTACATTTGACTGGAATACATTGCACCTGTTACAAAATACACTGTAGTCTTTATCATAGCCATGAAATGAATAGTCATCTGTCACATTCTACTTCCATGATTTGGTTAGAAGGCGATTGCATTCCTTCCACTAGGCAATGAAGATGACGAGTATATTAATGGCGAGGAAAAATTAAGTGAGGATTCTGAGTTCAAACTACAACTGTGAGGATGGGAAATCTTTGCTTATTATTTTATTTTTTATGAGTGGTAGTTTTCAATTAAATGGTTTTGGGTATTTATGTACAACTAAGTGTACACTAGTTTATTGTTGGTGGGACGGTTACATTCTTTCTATAGCTATTTGTTCACCATCCATGGCTACTATTCACCCCCTCATCACTCTAAATGTTTTGCTTGTGCTCTTTGTGCTCTATCTGTTGTTGGATGTTGTGGTCTAGGGGTTGTTGATAATGTTTCTTAATGTGCTCAATATTTCTTAATATATAGATTGAATCATTTTAATGTTTTTTTTAAACCTCCATATGTGGGTGTTAGATTCTAGGAAACCTTTCATAAATAGAAAAAAATAGATTTATCCTTGAGTAAAGTGGTTTTTATTAAAAGCTTTAAGTTTGGGTGATTCTATAATAATAGATTACATTTTCACTCACGAAAAAAAAATGAAATTGCCAAAGAAAAATTAGCAGTCACCTTTGCTCAAACAAAAGTGTTCAAATAAAGGCACTTTTCAATATTTGTTTGAACCTAAAATCCTCATTTGAAGTCCCCCCTCCCATTCGAATGAAGGAGTCCCTAACAAGGCCTTTGAACGAAGTCCTATGTGGTCATATTTTTTAATAAAATAAGAGCTTCATTCAAACACCTCCTTCGAATGAAGCCCTCTTTGCCCCACTATTTTTTCACATGGGACAATAATTCTACCTAGTGATAAAAAATGTGATCATGCTGATTACAAATGTGTGCTCAAAAGGAAGATCAATTTTGATAGAAATGTCAAAAAAATTATGTCTAGACTAGATGAGAAGGGATATACCAAGTTGAAGGAATTGATTATAATGATATTCTCTTACATTGATAAGAAAACATTCAATTAGTTATTATTGTTGGGTAACGAAGTATGGTGGAGTTACCATACGGTAAGCTCATCGTACGGTGAGTCTTCCTTTGTACGAGGGCCACCATATGAGGTACAATGTGACCCAAATGTGCACGGTGAGACATATCTTCCCAATAACCCACAATGTCATATGATGTTGTTGCATAGTGTCTGGCACGTCAGATACTTGGACGAGCACTCAATTTCGCATACATTGAAGGGAATGGCAAGGCCCAGCACCATGGTACACCCAAAAATGATGTCAGTGTACGATGAGTCCCAACATAGGCATACAGTGAAGTTGGTATGACATGAATGGGTATGATTGACAATGAAGTTGGTACCAATATGATGAGGCCAGTACACTGAAGAAGGTACATGGAAATTAGTATACGAGGCTAGTACAATAACGGGTATAGTGATTCCAATACAATGGTAGTTTCTAGTATGGGTTCCAATTCGGGTAGGTTCTAATATAGTGGGAGTTCCAGTACGATGTTAGCATGGTGGTAGTTCCGATATGTGCCAGTTTCGGTATGGTGGTCAGGTGCGGTGCCATTTTCGGTATGATGGGTGTCAGTTTTTAATATGGTGTGAGACAGAGTTGGTTGACCATTATGTAAAATGACAGTTGACATAACCGAATTCCATAACAAATTACAGAGTGTATAAATGTCTACCAGATTCATTAGGAATGGAAGACTGAAATAGTAGAGTGTCAAAGTGATGTAAAGTCAGGTTGATTGTAACACAATCTGAGCCTATGCAAAAATACATTATTGTTTGTAAGTAACATTGATTACTGTAATACAAAGAAGACACTTGGGCTTTTCGGTGGTGGGCTTTTCCCAAAAGGGTTTTCCACATAAATTTGGTCTCCTATGTTTATCTTGTGTGCATGTGACATTTTTTAGGTTCTTTTTCTTTTGCTTATCTCAATATTCTGAAGTAGTTTCGAGCTCTTTATTATTTCTCCTATAAATTGGAATTAGGAAGGTGTTTCCACACTGTTGCTTTCCTTACAAGTGGTATCAGAGCCAAACTAGTTTTTGTTATCCTTGTTAGGTAGGATTGCAATTTGGTTCCAATGGGGTTTTGCAAAGTGTTCATCTAAAAATTGAGATGGCGGGTATATCAGGGAGAATAGACATTGAAAAGTTCAATGGTACAAACTTTGAGTTGTGGAAACTTAAAGTTGAAGATATGCTAGTAGATCGCAATTTGTGGATCGTTGTGTCTGGTAACAAGCCTTCAGGCATGAAGTAGGAAGAGTGGGATCTCGCGAATCGAAGAACCAAAGGACTAATAAGGTTGAGCCTTGCAGATGCTTTTTTGTTGAATGTCCATGAAGAGAAATTTGCATGTTCTTTGTGGAAGAATTTGGGAGATATTTATCAAGGAAAATCCTTGGTAAAAAAGATCTTCCTAAAAAAGAAGTTGTACTCTCTGAAGATGGATGGAGGAATGGTTCCAATAGATCATCTACACATGTTTGATATGGTGATTGCATAGTTAACAATTTTTTGGTGTGTTCATTAGTGAAGAAGAGCGTTGCATGTTATTGTTGTGCTTGTTTCCTGATTCATGGGATCTCCTTGTGATGGCCATCAGAAGTACTACCACCCAATTTAAAATGGGTGAAGTAGTTTCTACACTTCTGTTAGAGGAGATGCAGAGGAAATTTTTTGAGGTGGCTAAAGAGGCTTTCACCCTTCGAGGTAGATCAAAGGAAAAAAGCAAGGACATCAAATCTGAATCTTTTGGAAAGAAGTCCAAAGTAAAGTGTTGGAACTGCAGGAAGGCTGGTCATATCTGAAAGGATAGAAAAAAGAAAAAGAAGAAGAAGAAGAAGAAGAAAATGCAAAGTTCTTCCGATTCAGAGTCTTCTCAGAGTGATGATGAATATGCTAGCAATGCTTCCTTGGTTAATCGGTCATCTGATGATAACTGGTTAGATTAATTCGATCTTCATATGGAATATGTTTGTCATGATGCCATGTGTGACTCGACACCACAATACAGTGGGATTTTTTGGCAGTGACGTAGATTCCATGTGTGACTCAACACCATAGTTCAGTGGGAGTTTTTGGCAGTGATGTAGGTTCTTTTGTTAGCAAATGATCTTCATTAGTATTGCAGATGTTGGAAGGTGACTTAGTTCTTGATAAGGATCTTTTCACATTTGTTAAATTACTGTTTGGAGATGTTTATCTTCATGTGACAGAAAATGTTGACATCTTGAGGGCTCAATAAGGTCTTTGATAAAGGTGTGGATTATGTTTTATTTGACGTATTATGGTATGTTCATATGGAGCATGTTATCTCTATGATTGAGATGTTTTAGATGAGGTTGTCATGTTTATGTTCCTGAAGCCATTGTTGGAATTTTGACATTGATCTTGGTTTAGTTTCTTTGTATTGAGTATATTGATCACTTTTTGGATACTTCATGATATTGCTATGTTTCAATTGGATTTGGCATGGATTGATCAATTATAGGTGCTCATGGATACTTAGAGATGGTGGTGATGTTGTTTTCTCTTGTGATTAGAGATGTGTTTGTTGGAATGGTTGATGGTTTTAGCAAGAATTCTGAGAGGCATTGACTTGTTATGGACTTGAGAGGAGAGTGTTCTTAGTTGAGCCTTGGTTGGAGACTTGGACATCTTAATGAGCATTCTTATTCCAACCCTTGGTCTATTCGGCTGGCGGTTTCCTACTTGAGAGATTACAACCTTGAGATTTTGAGGTTTCTTGCGGGGTTCTACAAAAGAGACCGTACTGACATTGCTGGCATTTAGATGTGTATGTAGAAGGACATGGTACATGATTGATGTATTGTTGATGTTCTTGATGCTATAAATTTGTTGTTGCACTTCTATGTGGTGTTGTTGAATGGATTCATTTCAGACTGACATTAGTTGTGCATTGGGAGCTTCTTTGTGTATATGCGGCAGATTTTTCTTTGAGGTTTGAGACTATATGTTACAGGTTGTATATGTTGTGTATTTTGAATTCATGTTGTATAATTTGGAGGCATCAAAATGAACATAGTTAAGTTTGAATGGCACACATATTCGTGTTAAGCAACTATGTGGATGACTACGTACTTTTCCAAGTGGGACATTGTTGGGTAATGAAGTACGATGGAGTTACCATACAGTAAGCTCATCGTATGATAAGCTCATCATACAGTGAGTCTTCCATTGTACGAGGGTCACCGTATGAGGTGCAACATGACCCATTTGTGCATGGTAAGACATCTCTTGCCAATAACCCACAATGTCATACAATGTTGTTGCATATCGTATGGGCATGTTAGCTGCTTGGACAAGCACTCAATCTTGTGTATGGTGAAGGGAATGGCAAGGCCCAACACCGTGGTACACTTGACAGTGATGTTGGTACAATGAGTCCTGACACAGGCATACGGTGAAGTTGGTATGACATGAAGGGGTATGATTGACAATGAAGTTGGTGCCAATATGATGAAGCTAGTATGCTGAAGAAGGTACATGGAAATCAGTATCTAAGGCTAGTACAATAACGGGTATGGTGATTCTAGTACAATGACAGTTTCTAGTATGGGTGCCAATTTGGGTATCCTCTAGTAAAGTGGGAGTTCCAGTTCGATGTCAGCATGGTGGTAGTTGTGGTATGTGCCAATTCTGGTATGGTGGTTTGACATGATGTCATTTCTGGTACAATGGGTGTCAATTTTTGATATGGTGTGAGACAGAGTTGGTTGACCATTCTGTAAAGTGACGGTTGACATAACCGAATTCCATAACAAATTGTAGAGTTTATAAATGTCTGTGAGATTTGTTAGGAATGGAAGGCTGAAATATTAGGGTGTCAAAGTGGTGTAAAGTCAGGTTGATTGTAACACAATCTAGGCCTATGCAAAAATACATTGTTGTTTGTGAGTAACATTGGTTTCTATAATACAAAGAAGACACTCAGGCTTTTCAGTGGTGGGCTTTTCTTGAAAGGGTTTCCCACGTAAATTTGGTCTCTCATGTTTATCTTGTGTGCATGACATTTTCTTGGTTCTTTTTTCTTTTGCTTATCTCAATATTCTGAAGTAGTTTCAAACTCTTTATTATTTCTCTTGTAAATTGGCATAAGGAAGGCGTTTCCACACCATTGCTTTCCTTACAATTATCACCTACTATAGTATCTTTTGACCTTGTTATTAAGTAGATGGATTTGAAGAAAACATCATTTCATGGTGATTTGGAGGAAGAAATTTACATAAAATCACCCTGGCACCATGTTAAGAAGGAAAAAGAAAAATTGGGTTTTAAGATGAAGAAATATTTGTATGATCATGAGCAAACATCTAAGATATGGTATCAAAATTTTGATTTTTTTTCATTAGGACTGTTATTTTTAAGATCTAAATCAAATCATAGCATATATTATGTTGTGCACAATGATCATTTTATGATAGGTAATTTTTGGTAGCTATAAGGACACGATTTATGAATTGAATTCTTAGCTTTCACCATAGATTGAGATAAAATACTTATGTGCATTTAATTAATCCATATTTATCATGGTAATTCTATAAGGGACCAACACTTAGTGACTCTCAATGGATTTGAAGATTCAAGTTGGGTTGGCAATTTTGACAACAAGAGATCCAACAATGGATATGTTTCCAATGTGTTTGGTAGTGTAACTAATTGGATAAGGGATAGGCTATGGTTTCTTTTTCCCAATTTAGAGTTACAGTAGATTGTAGTTGGACATACTTATATAAGGAAACTATTTGGATTCTTGTTTCTTTTGTTTACATGTGGGGTTTACTCAAAGACCTATTATAGTTCTATACAACAATAAAATTTAATATTTCTAGCAAAGAATCTAAATTTTCATGAGTACAAAGCATGTTCTTATCTAGTACCATTTTACTTACAAAATCGTAGATGATAGAAGGGTGATGTCCCAAAAATTTTAGACTTGCAAAGGGTTGCGTTTACAAAGTCAATAATCATAAAGATTATTTTTTACTAAAATATGCATTTTAAGATGTTTAAATTAGTTTTCAAATCTCCAACAAAATTAAGATTAAATGTTAAAGTTTTGTTCATAATTTTAAAATGAATTTCTATTTTAGCAATTTGTTCTGTTAAGATTGAGAAATCAATTAAGTTTCATAAGAAACAGGCAATGGGTGTCTTTAATAACTAAAAGTACTTTTTAATTTCTACTCCCCTATAGATATTTTCTCTTTTTCACACCGTAAGCAATGGGCATGAGCTTATCAATCATTTCAAGTTTATGGATTCTTTGGAAAAAGTATATGGCAACTCTGTAAATCAGTGAAAAGTAATGGAAATATTATATGTCAAGTCTGTAAATTGATGAAAAGCAAGTGTAATTAATGCAGGTCCAATTGAAATTATTGCAATTCAACACGCTTCTCTTTTCATCTCTTTCCTCGAATGTAAAGATGGTTCTTTTTTTCCCATTTCAATAGATTCAGTCTCCTTGATTTCTATATATATACAAGTGGCCAGATCGATCATTATGCAGAGAGACAATGAATTTTAGATATATGGTTGAGTATAAAAAGGAATGGGGCGCTGATGGGAGAACTCAGTTGAAGATATTGAATTGCATCCATCTCTCCTTAGTTTTCCCATCGCCTCCCATGCCATTTATGCTTATATCGAAAGGATTTATTGTTTCATTGTTTTTATTTAATGGTAAATAAATCTTAATGGGTTTTTCAGTATAGAAATAGATTTTTTTTGTTCTTTTAGGTTAGGTCTGGTTTGATTGGTAAGTGATTTATGTGGTAGGTAGGAAGACATGAGGTTCAGTCTCTCCTCAGCTCAAGTAGTGGAGGAGGACATTTTGAACCAGTCATCTATTATCGTAAGAAGTTTACTGATATGTTGTTTTATAATTTTATTCAATGGTAAATAAATTTTAATGGGTTTTTAAAATTCAGAGGAAAAATAGATTCTTTGATTGTTTGTTTGCAAATCTCATTTAAATTTTATTTATTTGGTTGTAGTAAATTTGACTAAGTTTAATTTCTGTTTAGTTTTCCATCACGTCCATATCATTTATGATATATGATTGAGTTTTTTATTATTTTTAATTAATGATAAAGAGATTTGAATGGGTTCATAAAAATGAATTCTTTTTTATTGTTAGTAAATCTCATTTATGTTTTATTTCAGTATAGTTATAGTAAATTGGACTAAAATTTCAAATACTTATGATTGCTCCACTTGGCACTCAGTCTCCTGCTGTAAATTCTGCTCAACTAGGGTCACCATGAAATTTTTTTGGTACCTAATACAGGAGCATGAGCCTATAAGTTGAAACCTCTTCACTAAGACCAAGGACTGAGGGGTATCCATTCCACCAAAGTCACATAGGGATTGACCATGCTGCCAAATTCACCCAAGGCACAATCTCATCCACGTTCCTTATGATGTGGGAACTTGCACTCAGCAAGACTTGATCCCTAGATTTTCTCTTTGGGATCAGTCCCTCGCTTGTCCAATTGTGAAGGAAGACGATTCTCTTGAACTTTTATAACATGCTTGTAAGGGAAAGTGTGTAATGGTTGGATCAGCTGAATAAATTGTGGTGATTTCTCTTATGCAGTTATCACAGAATCTGCCCTCTCTTTAGCTTTGAATCATAGGAGATAATTGAAAGTTTCTTGTGTTTTCTTGATATATAAAAGTATAGTGTTTTTTTAATAGGTCAAGTCAAGTGAGATGTCAATTGCTTCATGTGAACGTCATATATTATTTAAATTGTATATAATAAGTGGTATGAGTTTTCTACATTGAATAGATGTATAATGACTTTTAGTTTTAATTATATATTTTTTAATTAAGAATCAAGTTTCTGTTAAACTCAATCTTATTGGTCTATTTGCATAAACTCTCTCAATTAATTTATAAAATTCTAATTTTGACTCTAAAATTTTAAAATCACACCAACTAATAAGATATAAAGATTTTATTATAAATCTCAAAGTTATAAAACCAACAATATAATTTCAATGGGTTACTGTCAAGTAAGATGCCAATTTCTTATTTGTTTATATATTATTTAAATTGGTTTCAGTAATTGGTTTGAGTTTTCTACAATATATGAAATAGATATAAAAATAGCTTTTTTTGTTTTCAAAGTATATATATCTCAATCAAAAAACAAAATTCTGTTCAACTCAATTTTATCGGTTTCTAGTATGAACATTCAATTAATTTTTGAAATTTTAATTTTATTTCTGAAATTCTAAAATCAAAAAAACAAACAAGACATAAAAATTTATAAATCAATATTTTAAAATATATAAAAACAAGATATCTGAAAAATTATATCAAGACATCTGAAAATTTATAAAAATGATTGTATTTAGAAGTGTGATTTATTATATCTTAAGATTTGTCATATTTTAGTTCACAGTCTAAAATTAAATAAAAAATTAATTAATATTAAATTTTGAAAGTAATAGTTTTTATAATATTTATACCATATTATTATTTTATATATATGTTAATTATACATACAAATAATTACTATATCAGAACCATTTTCAGAATTAAAAAGTTGATATCTTTCAACAAATACAAACATTAAGCTTTCATTTTCAAACGGAAGCCCACTGGAAATTTTCTTGAGCATGATAGTCAAATCAAACTCCTTGACTTTTACCCAGTCTAAATTACAGTCTGGTCTTTTTTGTCCAAAGAATTGACTTTTACCCAGTCTGAATTACAGTCTGTTTTTATGGTTTCTGGACTCAATACTTTGAGTCTTGACCTAAAAATTTATTTAATTTTGAAGTTGAATGTTTATGAATAATTTGTTATTATCTTTTATGATGTTTATGACCAATTAAAATAAGGAAAGAAATGGTCTAATGCCAAGAATTCGATCTAACATGTTTCTTTAACTTCTCCTTGAAGAATGTGATGGGTGAAATTTACTTGTTCTATTATTATGATATAATTATTTTGGGGTCTCTACATTATTAAATTGGAAGAAGAGGCAGGTTATGCTTATATTGTTTATATTCCAGCTATCAAAATGTGTAGTAGAATTTTTTGTAACCATCTTTTTCTTTAGATGTAAGATAATATTGCACTGGTCCAAAATATATATTAAAAAATATCTCAAACCAAACTGGTCCAAAGATTTTGAGTCTACACATGTAGAATATAATTTGTACAATTGACTGGAATACAATGCACCTGTTATGGAATACACTATAGTCTTTATCATAGCTGTGAAATGAATAGAATACCTGTGTCACGCTCTACTAGGGAATGAAGATTATGAGTATGTTAATGGCGAGGAAAAATTGGGTGAGGATTCTGAGTTCAAAACTACGACTGTGAGGATGGGAAATCTTTGCTTATTATTTTATTGTTTAAGTGTGGTAGTTCTCAATCAAAAGGTTTTGGGTATTTATGACAGCTAAATGTACAGTAGTTTATTGTTGGTGGGAAGGTTACATTCTTTCTATAGCTATTTGTTCACCATCCATCATCAGTCTAAATGTTTTGCTTGTGCTCTATCTGTTGCCGGATGTTGTGGTCTAGGGGGTTATTATAATGTTTCTTAATGTGCTCAATATTCTTTAATTTATAGACTCTTTTTTTAACCTCTATATGTGGGTGTTAGATTCTAGGAAACCTTTCATAAATAGGGAAAAAAAATAGATTTATCCTTGATTAAAGTGGTTTTTATTAAAAGCTTTAAGTTTGGGTGATTCCATAATAATGGGTTACATTATCACTCACAAACAAAAAATGAAGTTGCTAAAAAGAAGTTAGCAGCCACCTTTGCTCAAACAAAGGTGTTCAAATGAAGGCACTTTTCAGTATTTGTTTGAGCCTAAGACCCCCATTCGAACTCCCCCCTCCCATTCGAATGAAGGGGTCCCTAACAAGGCCTTTGAACAAAGTCCTATGTCGGTCATATTTTTTAATAAAATAAGAGCTTCATTCAAACACCTCCTTTGAACGAAGCCCTCTTTACCCCACTATTTTTTCATCGATTACTAACATAGATGAGCCAAGAGTTATACTAGATGCATTAGGTGTGGAGGATTGCTATATTGAATAAAAATCACATGGGACAATAATTTTACTTAGTGATCAAAAACATGATCATCATGTTCATTACAAATGTGTGCTCAAAAGGAAGATCAATTTTGATAGAAATGTCAAAAAATCTATGGCTAGACTAGATGAGAAGGGATATACCAAGTTGAAGGAATTGATTATGATGATATTATCTTCGATTGATAAGCTAACATTCATTTGGTTATTATCACCTACTATAGTAGCTTTTGACCTTGTTATTATGTAGATGGATGTGAAGAAAACATCATTTCATGGTGATTTGGAGGAAGAAATTTACGTAAAATCGCCATAGAACCATGTTAAAAAGGGAAAAGAAAATTTGGGTTTTAAGTTGAAGAAATATTTGTATGATCATGAGAAATCATCTATGATATGGTATCAAAATTTTGATTTTTTTTCATTGTGACTATTATTTTAAACATCTAAATCAAATCATTGCATTTATTATGTTGTGCACAATGATCATTTTATGATAGGTAATTTTTGGTAGCCATAAGGACATGATTTATGAATTGAATTCTTAGCTTTCACCATAGATTGAGAAAAAATACTTATGGGAACTTCTAGGTTCATATCGGTTATTGACGCAGTCAAGGATGGAGGGTCCAAGAATGGATAGTCCAAACCTTGCAACCAATATCAACACAGCAGAAAAATACACAACACAACAAGATATAACTAGAATTCAACTGTCATCCATCAATTACTAAGCATTACATGCAACATGTCGAGTTGTAATGCCTTCTTAGTTACGGCCAATTACATTAGCAAATACAACATAGATCTCACAGGATCCAACAATCACCTAGCTAGCCCAAATCTACACAACCACAGGAACTGGTAGAAACACCAAGGCAGATCTAAACTCATGCTCGCAAGCCACCAAGAAATCTCCTTGTCTCCTAAGCCAAGAAACTTAGCCACTAGCTCTGCTATTACAATCAAATCTTTTCAATCACTACTATCCGATCATCCTCCTCCTTTTTCTGCCTAAAAAACTAACCACACTAGGTACTTATATACTACTCAGCCACATGTCAACTTTACAAAAGAATTAAACATAAAACATTAGTCAGCTTCATGAAACATTAAATAAATACAACTTCCTCCAAGTCATCCTACAATGGTCACTAGATCTGCATAGGAGAAATAAACACTCTAGATTTAGGTCCACACGCATCCCAATGAGTGACCCCAACATTAAGATCGTTCCCCAAATTAAATGCACAAGTCAGCCAAGATGATTTATCCAAACAAACCAATTAGTGGGCTAGAACACCAACCAATCAGTATCGATCGGTGACATGACACCGAGACCAATTCGGTGAAGAACACCACCAAGAAACAACTGAAAACCAAACTCATCCACCGAGTGACCAACACACTGAGCTCCATTAGTGAAGCCAAACAAACTTCCAACCGAGAACTAACACAAGAGACCGAGAATCTCAGGTCCCCGACCGAGACTGTAACTGAAACACAAAACCAAACTCAAACATATTTTTGGTTGATACAGGATTGCCAACTTCCCTAGGATGCTCTTGCATTAGAAACCCCAGGTACAAAAATATGTTCTCAAAAGCTCAACGAACATCTTTTAGGATTCAACACATAGATTCCAAATTGATTCTTGATATACATGTCCTCCAAGTCCTCAATCGAAACACTCTTTCCTTGGATCCACTTCTATTTTCTTTGCCTTCTCAAATCCTTGCTCGACAAGCTACAAGTCTGTCCTCCATGCTGATCTCTAACCCTTTGAGAATCCCTCAACTCATTCCTTCCACTGAAGCTCAGGTTTAGTCCACTGAGCTCTGTATTCTGCAAAGGAATTAGGGAAAACTTTTTTCCATACTTCTCAACAGTGAATACATTCTTGACATAATCATGTACAGCCTTACAATCATACTGCCAAGGTCTACCAAGCAATATGTGATAAGAACTCATGTCCATAATATCACAGAACACTTGATCCCTATACTGCCCAATCTGAAAATCAACATAACATTGTTCCCTTACCTCAAAGACATGTTCATCTTGTACCCAACTCATCTTATAAGGAAAAGGATGTCTCACTCTCTTCAAACCAAGTTTTTGTACCATCTCCTTAGCAACAAGGTTATCAGTACTACCACTATCCATAATCACATTACAAATCTTACCGAGAGACTTACATCAAGTTTTGAACAAATTCCTCCTTTGACAAGGTTCCATCACCTTATTACTGAGCAATGTTCTCCGAACCAGCAAGTTTTCTGACTCCACCTCAGGTTCATTCTGTATGTTCTCATTCACTGCAACATTCCTGCTATTATCGAGCTTCATGTCTGCATGAGTACACTCAAAAGATCTATGTCCTTCTTATCCATAGTTATAAAAAAGTTCCTTTGAATCCACTTCTGCATGTTCTTCTCCTCGATTCAATAGGTTTCAGTTCATCCTCAACTATTAGTTTATCCCTTACCGAATGCTCTCGTTTCTCCTTCCCTTGGGAATTACCAAGATGTCCTCTTTTCAGCTTATATTCTGCCTTCAGGGCATACAGGTAAGCATCCTCAACTTAATCAACCTTCAACATACCAATCTCATCTTGGATATTGAATCTCAAACTATTAACATACCTAGCCACCTTTTCTTTAGAAAGTTCCCTGTGTCCAGAGTGAATAGTCAACTTGTAAAACTCCTCAATATAGTCTTCCATAGTCATCTCCTTTTGTTTAAGGTTCTATAACTTCTTAAATAACTTAAGTTTATAATCGGCGAGAATGAACTTAGCCTTCAATTTTTCCACCATCAACCTCCACCGATTGATCTTCATCTCACCTTCTTCTTCTTCTCTATATCTATGCAATTCTTTCCACCATAAAGCAGCATGTCCCTTCAATTTTGTCTATGCTAGCCTCACTCTGAGAGGATCTCCAATATCTTCTAGCTCAAAGTAGTATTCTAACTCACCAATCCAATCAATCAATTCCTTGGATTGTAATGTACCTAAGAAATTAGAAACCTCCATTTGGTGACTTGTACTCAATTGAGCCATAGATCTCTCTAACTGATCAGCTCTTTCTTCCATAGATCTTTCCACCCAATTGGCTCTTTCTTCTCCACTCGATCCAACAAACTAAAAATCCTCAGTAGATTCTTCATAACCATCCTTGGTTCCAAGGTTCCTTGATATACCAGCTATAGCTCTCATGATCTCAGAGACCATCTCATTCTTCATCACCATCATTTCAAATCTGACATCCAATCTAATCTTTTCTATTATCTTCATCTCCACTGCATCACAAGGATCTGCAATCGCCCTAGGGTCCAATCTTCTCGGAGGCATCTCCCAAGATCTTCAAAAACCCTCTGTAACAAACCCCAAACCCGACCACCTTGTGACAACCCCCAAATTATTTTCAAGTCAGATCACAACCTACTACCTCGCACAAGTAACCAGGCAAGGTTTCACAAGTCCAAGAATACAGATCTGAAACTCAGATCAACCTTCGCCAACCAGATAAAAATTTCACTCTGATACCACTTGATGCAATCAAGGATGGAGGGTCCAAGAATGGATAGTCCAAACCTTGCAGCCAACATCAACATAGCGAAAAAATACACAAAACAACAAGATATAGTTCCAGAATTCAATTGTCATCCATCAATTATTGAGCATTACATGCAACATGTTGAGCTATAAGGCCTTCTCAGTTATGACCAATTACATAAGAAAATACAACATAGATATTGCAGGATCCAACAATAATCTAGCTAGCCTACATCTAGACAACCACAGGAACTGGTAGAAACACCAAGGTAGATCTAAATGCATGCTCGCGAGCCACCAAGCAATATCCTTGTCTCCTAAGCCAAGACACGTAGCCACTTGCTCTACTATTATAATCAAATCTTTTCGATCACTACTATCTGATAATCCTCCTTCTTTTCCTGCCTAAACAACTATCCACAACCTACTTAAATATACTACTCAACCACAAGTCATCTTTACAAAATAATTAAATACAAAACATCAGTTGGCTTTATGAAACATTAAATAAATACAACTTTGTCCAAGTCGACCTGCAATGGTCACTAGATCTGCATAGGAGAAAGAATCACTCCATATTCAGGTCCACACTCATCCCAATGAGCAACCCCAACATTAATATCATGCCCCAAATTAAATGCATAGGTCGGCCAAGCTGATTCATCCAAACAAACCAATCGGTGGGCTAGAACACCAAGCAATCAGTATCGGTCAGTCACAAGATACTAAAACGCATTCGGTGAAGAACACCCAAGATTTTTTGAATACCCAAGAATGCCACTATATCAGGATTGCAAATGAAAGGCCAATCCTAGAAGTTGACACCGAACTCATCCACCAAGTGACCAACACACCAAGCTCCATCAGTGAAGCCAAACAAACTTCCAACCGAGAACTAACACAAGAGACTGAGAATCTCAGGTCCCCGACCAAGACTGTAACTGAAACAAAAAATTGAACTCAAACATATTTTTAGTTGATACAGGATTTCCAACTTCCCCAAGATGCTCATGCATCAATTATGGAGTCAAAAAGAGGGATTGCAAACAAAAATCTTTGGTTGGGCTAGATAAAGTATGCAAACTTGGTGTTGATGTTTAGCATAATACGTTTTATACCATCAGGTGTTCCTATTTTAATGGGGACAACTATTAGTAGAGAAGTGCCTAATTTCTCCTAGTGTGATGGAGGATATTTCCTTGTGCCAATGACATTGATATCTTATTTCATGCTATAGTTTGTAAAATCCTAGATATATTACCCAAGCAATGGCATTCCTGAGCTAATTCATGTAGATAATCTTGGATGAGCATATCGAGATGTAGTGAAGAGGATCTTCTAATATTTGTGGGTGTATTTAATTAATCCATATTTATCATGGTAATTCTATTAGGGACCTACACTTAGTGACTCTCAATGGATTTGTAGATTCAAATTGGGTTGGCAATTTTGACATCAAGAGATCCAACAATAGACGTGTTTCCAATGTGTTTGGAAGTGAAACTAATTGGATAAGCGATAGGCTATGGTTTTTTTTTTCCAATATGGAGTTACAATACATTGTAGTTGTACATACTTATAAGGAAACTATTTGGATTCTTTTTTTTTGTTTACATGTGGGGTTTACTCAAAGACCTATTATAGTTCTATACAACAAATAAAATTTAATATTTCTAGCAAAAAACCTAAATTTTCATATGAGTAAAAAGAATAATGTTGTCTAGTACCATTTTACTTACAAAATGGTAGATGATGGAAGGGTGATGTCCCAAAACTTTGAGACTTCAAAAGGGTTTCATTTACAAAGTCAATAATTATAGAAATTCTTTTTTACTAAAATATATATTTGAGATATTTGAATTAGTTTTCAAATTTCTAACAAAATTAAAATTAAATATTAAATTTTTGTTCATAATTTTAAAATGAATTTCTATATTAACATTTTTTTCTTTTTAATGTTGAAAAATCAATTAAGTTTCATAAGAAACAGGCAATGGATGTCTTTATCTTTAATAAATAAAAGTACTTTTTAATTTCTACTCCCTATAGATATTTTCTTGTTTTCACACCGTAAGCAATGGGTATGAGCTTATCAATCATTCCAAGTTTATGGATTCTTTGGAAAAAATTATATGGTAACTCTGTAAATCAGTGAAAAGTAATGGAAATATTATATTGTAAGTCTATAAATTGGTGAAAAGCAAGTGTAATTGATGCAAGTCCAATTGAAATTATTGCAATTCAACAAGGTTCTCTTTTCATCTCTTTCCTGGAATGTAAAGATGGTTCCTTTTGTCCCATTTCAATAGATTCAGTCTCCTCCATTTCTATATATATACAAGTGGCCAAATCGATCATATGCAGAGAGACAATGAATTTTAGATATATGGTTGAGTATAAAAGGAATGGGGCGCTGATGGGAGAACTCGGTTGAAGATATTGAATTGCATCCATCCCTGCTTAGTTTTCCCATCACGTCCCATGCCATTTATGCTATATCATAAGGATTTACTGTTTCATTGAATTATTGTTTTTTATTTAATTGGTAAATAAATTTTAATGGGTTTTCCATGATAGAAATAGATTCTTTTTGTTCTTTTAGGTTAGGTCTGGTTTGATTGGTAAGTAATTTATGTGGTAGGTACGAAGTCATGAGGTATAGGCTCTCCTCAGCTCACGTGGTGCGGGAGGACATTTTGAACCAGTCACCTATTATGTTCAGAAGTTTACTAATCTTTTGTTTTATAATTTTATTCAATGGTAAATAAGTTTTAATGGGTTCTTAAAATTCAGAGGAAAAATCAATTCTTTGTTATTGTTTGTAAATCTCATTTAAGTTTTTATTTATATGATTTTAGTAAATTTGACTAATTTTAATTTCTGTTTAGTTTTCCATTTGATGTAAGTTTTATTTTTATGATTATAGTAAATTTGACTAAGTTTAATTTCTGTTTAGTTTTCCATCACGTAATTGTTAGGAATAGTCCCAAGAGAACACAATGAAAGAACACATGAACACAACACCAATATTTTGGTTATGGGGAAACTCAAATAGGTAAAAACTCCGGTGGGACTTGATACCCACTAATATTCTGTACTAGTTTATAATGATTCTTGTTAGAAGATCATTTACCTTGTTAGGAGTATCTTTACAATATATTAATTATAGTAGACCTAGTCAAGGGTTGGACCCTATTAGGGGTCTTTTACAATTGTCCCTGTTAGGGGAGATGACACACTATCTGAGAGCTCACTGCTCAAATGGGCGAAGGCTACAATGTTCTGAATAATAGATACACACTATATCTAGATCTTGGTGAACTGCACTTTGACCTGCTATCTAGATCAGTTCCAATGAATAGCACAAGTACTTTAATTTGTCACATTGACCTTATTCTAATGGCTCAACACTTCGCACACTCTGCTCTGTTGTGCTTAGTCTTCCATGAACCACACTCAAGCAATCACAAATGATTGCCTATAAATATCTTTCCTCCAAATGATATAATCAAGTCGGCTTGTTAGAACCACCTTGAAATCATATTAGAGAAACCATAACAAACTCCAATAAACATTCTTTTGGCTCTACTATGCACGCAACACATTTTGGGACTTGTCTAATAAGATAATTGTAGATGCACGCTACACAATGTTGGCTCCACCAAAACAACTGGAACTTTCTCTGTAGGCTGAATTAACCTATGTGCTCTTAAGAGAACATCAATAACACTTCTCCAAGCTTAATTCCAAGGGTGCATACCCTCAAGATAGGCACAACTCAAGAACCAATAAAATCTTTTTCGGCTCTTCTGAACAAACACAGGAAACTGCTACTGGCGAATAGCGACTGCATAACTTTACTTGTGTTCATCATTAGACCATGTGTCCATGAACTTAACATCACTAACATGTCATCAACATATATACAAGCACGCAAGGCTCCATGATAATTGTATGGACAACCATACATAGAACACTGTTTGTTACTCTGTCAGGAACACTGTTGACACCAGTTGCTATATAATTGTCTGTATGAACAGTTAAACTTTGCGCCCATGATATCATGCTGATATCATGTACATGCTTCATATACTGAAAGCTTACTGCATAAGACTTCCACACATGCTACTTTCCATATGTTGTCATCAATGACAAACATACAGTCAGTACTGGCCTGCTGGCAAATCTCCAACAATCTCCCCCTTGGCATTGATGGCAACATGTGGAATGAAAAACCACTACCAACCCAAATGAACATTTCTTTTATAAAATTCTCCATTTCCTCTTCAAAACTCCCCCAAAGATGAATCCTCCATCTGCTGCAATATTATCTAATATTCTCCATTTCCTTAACTGTACTTCTGTCATAACTGAATGCTACTCCCCCTTAGTATATTACTCCTCTTTTTGCTTCTGGTTTTCATGACTCTATATATTACTCCCCCTTTGACATCAATGGCAAAGGGTGCTATTCATTTTAAGCACCGGTACTACTCCCGAGTTAGAGTAGTCAACCTTCCATCAGTCCCAGAGGACTGATGCCTTTCCTTCTTTCTCCTAAGCAGAATCAGGGAAGGGAATTACTCCCAACTTCTCCCTGAGATACTCAAAAGTATCCTTAGGCAAGGGCTTTGTGAATATATCTACCAACTGATCTTTAGTACTCACATAGTCCAACTTGACTTCTTTCTCTGCCACTTTCTCTCTTAGGAAGTGATACTTGATCTCAATGTGCTTTGTCTTTGCATGAATCATAGGGTTCTTAGACATATTGATAGTGCTAGTGTTATCATAGTGAATAACAATAGGATAATTAATCTGAATTCCAAAATCCTTTATCATCTTCTTGATCCAAACAATTCAAGGCTACTACAACATACTCCGCTTTTGTTGTTGACTGAGAAATACAATTTTGTTTCTTGCTTGTCCAAGGGACAAGTCTATCACCAAGAAACACCACTCCACCTAAAGTACTCTTTCTATCATCAACACATCCTGCCCAATCTGCATCAGTGTACACGTGAAGCTCAACATTTTCTGAGTTCGGATACCATAGACCATAATTTATAGTGTCCTGCAAGTATCTGAATATTCTCTTTACTGCCATGAGGTGACTTTGTTTAGGTTCTATTGCAAATCTTCCAACTATGCCAACTACATTGGAAATATCAGGTCTAGTATGAGTAAGATATATGAGTTTACCAATCATAGACTTATACAATGTTATATCTACTACTGGTGAGTCATCTTCTTTAGTAAGCTTGCATCCAGTGATCATAGGGGTTCCTACTGGCTTGCAATCATCCATCTTGAATTTCTTCAGTATCTCTTTCACATACTTTGACTGATTAATAAAAATTCCTTTTTCTATCTGCTGCACATTTAGTCCCAAAAAGTATAATTTGATAGGACCAATCATACTCATCTCAAACTCATTTTGCATTTCTTTGAAAAATTTAGCACTAATTTTGTCATTACCTCCAAAGATAATGTCATCAACAAATATAGCTACAAGTAACAAACCTTTAGATGTCTCTCTAATGAATAGATTACAATCTGCTACTCCTTTCTTGAATCCAATCTTTGTTAATTATCCATCTAGTTTCTCATACCATGCTCTAGGGGCTTACTTAAGTCCATAGAGGGCCTTCTTCAATCTGCATACCATATCAGGTCTTTCTGATAAAGTGAATCCTTTCGGCTGCTCAATGTATACTTCTTTCAAATCTCCATTTAGGAAAGCTAAATTGACATCCATCTGATAAACTTTAAAATTTTTGACTGTAGCATAGGCTAGAAACAACTGAATAGCTTCTAATCTACTCACAGGTGTGAATGTGTCTGAATAATCAATGCCTTCTCTTTGTGCATATCCCTTACATACTAATCTTGCTTTTTACTACTGTACCATCTTCATTCATCTTATTTTTGAATATCCACTTTGTTCCAATCACATTCTTATCACTAAGTCTTGGGACCAGTTCCCAAGTGTCATTCTTAATAATCTAATCAAGTTCTTCTTTCATAGCATCATGCCAATCTGAATCATTACAAGCATCTTCAACACTTAAAGGTTCAATCTGAGATAGTAAACATACCGCTTCATTGCTAGCTATGTTCTTTGATTGTGACCTTGTTAAGACTTTGCCACTCTGATCTCCAATGATGTCTACCTGGAAATGATTTCTTGATGTAAAATTTGGAACTTTAGGTGATGCTAACTCATCAGCCTTAGGAGTATTTTCTTCACTTGTCTCAGGGTCATTGAATAAGACATCAATACTGTCAAACATTTCCTCAATGACTGTCTCACTAGTGGAGGGTCTAGGTTCTTCTTCAATCATGGGTGAGTAATCATGATATCTTTCTTGAATCATAAAATTTTCATCAATCCTTACATGAGCACTTTCTATGATCTTTTTCAATCTTAAATTGAAACATCTATAAGCTTTACTTTTAGTAGAGTAACCAAGAAAAATACCTTCATCACTTCTTGCATCAAACTTGCCTACTGCTTCATCCCTCTTGATGTAGCACTTGCTTCCAAAGATTTTGAAGTATTTTACTGTGGGAACATTACCAAACCATAGCTCATATGGTGTTTTGTCAGTGCCTAGCCTCAATTGAATTCTATTGATGGTATAAACTGTTGTATTGACCACATCTCTCCAATAGGTGTGTGCAACTTTTCCTTCTATCATAATGGTGCACGCTGTATCAAGAATGATCCTATTCCTTCTTTCTGCAATTCCATTCTGGTGAGGGGTTCTAGGTTCACTTAACTGTCTCTTTATGCCATGTTCTTCACAGTACTCATAGAATCTATCAGAGGTGAATTCTCCTCCTCTATCCAATCTCAAACATTTTATCTTTAGTCTAGATTCATTCTCAAACTTAGCTCTGAATATTTTGAACTTATCAAAAGCTTCTGACTTTTCTTTTAAGAGCGCAACCCACATCATCCTAGTATAATCATCAACAAACAAAATGAAATACCTTTCACCATAGTATGATCTTGTTTGAGTTGGACCACATAGGTCTATATGAATCAGATCCAACTTGTTCTCTACTGAATTCTTCTTGCTCCTAAAAGAATTTCTCACATGCTTCCCCATCACACATTCCCTTCATATAGTATCAATAAGCTTTGCTATGCTAGGTAGATCTCTTACTGCCTTAACATTGCTTATCTTTACTATGTTATCAAAATTGATATGGGTTTTAGCTGCTTCCATATTTTATGGGTTGTATCTACCTTTTTTACTTCTGAAAATTCACCATCAGATAGGGCGATGATAAGGGCTTCTTTAGCTATACCATTCTGATGAAACAATTCCTTTTGTGTGTCAGTAGCATCATCTTTTGCAAGGTCTTCTAATGTAGGAATCTTGGCTACTTTGATAGTTACATTAAAAACTTCAAAAGCAATGCACTGCAAATGAGTCACCATCTTGTTCTTCCAATCAAGATAATTCTCTCCATCGAACTTGGGACTTTCTTTCCTGAAGTATGTCATCTGATCAACCTCAAGCTATTAAACTTTCTCTTCGAGGCACTTAGCTTTGATACCAATTGTTAGGAATAGTCCCAAGAGATAACTGAGAGGGAGGGTGAATCAGTTATCTATAAGATTCAATTCTTTATCAAATTAAGTATACTTAAACATAAAACATAAACACAATGAAAGAACACATGAACACAACACCAATATTTTGGTTACGGAGAAACCCAAATAGGTAAAAACCCTGGTGGGACTTGATACCCACTAATATTCTGTACTAGTGTATAATGATCCTTGTTAGAAGATCCTTTACCTTGCTACGAGTAGCTTTACAATATATTAAGTACAGTAGACCTGGTCAAGGGCTGGACCCTGTTAGGAATCTTTTACAATTTTCCCTATTAGGGGAGAGGACGCACTGTCTGAGAGCTCACTACTCAAATGGGCGAAGGTTACAACCTTCTGAATAATAGATACACACTATATCTGGATCTTGGTGAACTGCGCTTTGACCTACTGTTTGGATCAGTTCCAATGAATAGCACAAGTACTTTACTTTTTCACATTGACCTTATTCTGATGGCTCAACACTTCGCACACTCTGCTCTATTGTGCTTAGTCTTCCATGAACCACACTCAAGCAATTACAAATGACTGCCTATAAATATCTTTCCTCCAAATGATTTAATCAAGTTAGCCTATTAGAACCACTTTGAAATCATAGTAGAGAAACCATAACAAACTCCAATAAACATTCTGTCAGTTCTACTATGCATGCAACACATTATGGGACCTGTCCAATAAGATAATTGTAGATGCATGCTACACACTGTCGGCTCTACCAAAACAACTGAAACTTTCTCTGTAGGCTGAATTAACTTATGCGCTCTTAACCAAATATCAATAACACTTCTCCAAGCTTAACTCCAAGGGACCATACCCTCAAGATAGGCGCAACTCAAGAACCAATAAAATCTCTATCGACTCTTCTAAACAAACACAGGAAACTGCTACTGGCGAATAGCAACTACATAACTTTACTTGCATTCATCATTAGACCATGTGTCCATGGACTTAACATCACTAACATGTCTTCAACATATATCCAAGTGCGCAAGGCTCCATGATAACTGTACGGACAACCATACATAGAACATTGTCTGTTACTCTATCAGGAACACTGCTGACACCAGTTGCTATATAATTGTTTGTACTAACAGTTAACCTTTGCGCCCATAATATCATGTTGATATCATGTCCATGCTTCATATACTGAAATCTTATTGCATAAGACTTCCATGCATGCTACTTTCCATATGTTGTCATCAATGACAAACATACAGTCAGTACTGGTCTGGTGGCAAATCTCCAATAGTAATGATATATGATTGAATTTTTGTATTATTTTTTATTAATTATAAATAGATTTTAATGGGTTTATAAAAATGAGTTTATTTTAGAATAATCTAACATTACCAAAAGCAAGTTGCTTTTCTTGGCTAGCTTTGAATAATAGGGCATTAACAAGCGAGCGGCTTCAGAGACTTAATATAGCTCAGCCTTTTAATTGTATGCATTGTGATAATCATCAAGAAGACATAGACCACCTATTCTTAAAATGTGAATTTGCTCAAGAATGCTGGCATTTTGTCCTTAGAAAGTTACAATATCCAACTCCTCTTCCATGCAAGCTAAGGGACCTGTTTGACTCATGGCCACAACTATATTCATCCTCCCTTTTTTCAGCAATTTGGAAGTGCACTCCAGCAATAGTGGTCTGGGCAATTTGGTGGGAGAGAAATAAAAGAATCTTTCGCAGACAATTTTTGACAATCCAAGTGGTCACAACTCAAATAGAAAGATCGATATCAGAACTAGTTAATGCCATCCATAATAAGCTTAAACATAATCTAATTATGACATCATGGGACTCGTCTATATTGTGAGAGTGGAAACAAATACATGCTCCCTTTGGTTGGTGTTACCAACCAAAACCAAACAAAATGCTAGATAGAGAAGGGATTAAGTGGATGCCGCCATCCAAAGGGTTTAGCAAGATTAACTTCGATGGCTCTTCAAGAGGGAACCCAGGTAAATCAGGGGTGGGAATTTGTATCCAGAATTTTCAAGGAATATTACTAGCAGTAAAATGCTGCCTGCTTCCTGATGGCACAAACAATATGGCTAAGGCCAAGGCATTACTAGAAGGCCTAATACTAGCAAAAAATGGAGGCTTCCGTTAGATTCAAATAGAGGGAGATTCAATACTGATTATATCTGCATGTATAAGAAGAATATCCCACAACTGGAAACTATCATACATCCTTCAGCAGATTTGGCTGTTACTGGATTCATTTCAAGAAGTTCAGATCTCTCACACGCTTAGAGAGGGTAATAGACTAGAAGACCATCTAGCAAACAAAGGTTGTGATGGGTATGAACTGGTGGCTATTAATGATGATTCATTTATTAATCACGATGCCAAGTGGAAGGAAATCTATAGTCAAGAAATAGTGTCATGTGCAGTTGATGCCTCAAATGTCCGGATGTGAAGTTTGTTCTCTAACAGATGCATATATATTTCCCCATCTGCAAGCTCATCGGCACACATGTGTTTGTGGTTGTGAAGTCGCAAGCAATAAGGGATGCAATTCAACTGGTTGTTGGGGAAGAGAGCAATTTGATGGAGGAAGATACACACATTACAATGCTGGATAACAGATCAGAGTAAACAGAGCATATATTAATGCCAAATTTTTTGATTTACAGACTGTGCCTAGAGATGCCTATGCCTAGAATATCATCTATATTTCTGTATATGACTGTACTTCAAAACATTCCTTTTGTTTACAATATATACTTCTTGTAGAACGATCTCAAAATGCTCTGGATTACATCCGAATGAGAGAAATGTCAGAGAAAAGGGAATATAAAATGTACCGCATTTATTACAGTAGTTGGCGGATGAAAACAGGCTGGTCGCATGATCGCATGAAGAAAATAATGCTCATGCGATCATGTGACAAGAGCAATAGAAGGGACCCACACACTTTGGAACATTTGCACAGTTATCGCAAAAGGAAAAAGAGCCTGGCCAAAAACTTTAGGTAGCGCATAATATTTGAGGTTGTCGCATGATTGCATAAACCAAACATGGGTTATGCGATCATGCGAAAAGGTGAAAGGAGAGGGCCCCACACAATACTATCGTAGGTTCGCATATAGAAAAGCAGTCGCACTTAATTCAGTGGTTGCGGCTCACAAAAACCTGGGCAAGTAAAGAGGTTGAAATGCTCTGGATCACATTTGAATGAGAGAAACGTCAGAGAAAAGGGAATGTAAAATGTACTGCATTTATTACAGTAGTTGGCAGATGAAAATGGGCTGGTCGCATGATCGCATGATGAAAATAATGCTCGTGCGATCATGTGACAAGACCAATAGAGGGGACCCATGCACTTTGAAACATTTGCACAGTTATCGCATAAGGAAAAGAGCCTGGCCAAAAACTTTAGGCAGCGCATAATATTTGAGATTGTCGCATGATCGCATAAACCAAACAAGGGTTATGCGATCATGAGAAAAGGTGAAAGGAGAGGGCCCCACACAATACTATCGCAGGCTTGCATATAGAAAAGCAGTCGCATTTAATTCAGTGGTTGCGGCTCACAAAAAGTTGTGCAAGTAAAGAGGTCGCATGATCACATGGGTGGGAATGAAGCCATGCAATCATGCGACAAGGCATGTGGCACAGCTGATGGTAGGTGCGGAAGATGGATGGTAGCTGGGGCAGTTAATGCAGAGTGGCAGAAAGGAGTGTGGTCGCATGATCGCAAGCGATGAGAGAGATGCCTTGCGATCATGCGACAAGGCATTGAGAAAGCCTACGATAGAAAGAAGTACGGTGGACAGGGAAGATTAATAACTGCCCTACTGGCATCCACGTCCTTCAACATACTGGACTCTCATTCATGGAGCATTTGTAACGTGATGAACTTATTCCAGTCAATGTCTCTGGTGTCTTCGCTATTTTGCTCAAAATTTGTAATACTTATGTATTTATATATCCTCGGATATATGCATGTATATAACTATGATCCCAGGGTTTCTTACTGGTTCTTCCACGGGGGATTTATTGAATCAGATTAATAATAAAATATGGTGGTTATACCACTTTTGCTTTAAAATAAAAATAAAAAAATGAGTTTCTTTTATTGTTAGTAAATATCATTTATGTTTTATATAAGCATAGTTATAGTAAATTGGACTAAAATTTCAAATGCTTATGATTGGTCCACTTGGCACTCAGTCTCCTGCTGTAAATTTTACATGTTTTTATTTTGAATGTTTATTTTACAACTTGGAAGTCTAAGGTCTAGAAGCAAGGCTACCCAGCAGAGGCACAAAGTCAATGACCAAATCAGCCCAGCTATAGCTATTAAAAAAAAATAAAAATCTACCCAATACGGGAGCATGAGCCTAGTTGAAACCTCTCCGGCTAAGAGCCAAGGACTGAGGGGTATCCATTGTGCCAAATTCACCCAAGGATTGACCATTATGCCAAATTCACCTGAGGCACAATCCCCGACACATTTGTTCTGATGTGGGAACTTGCACTCAGCAAGACTTGATCCCTAGATTTTTTATTTGGGATCAGTCACTGGCTTGTCCCATAGTGAAGGAAGATGATTCTCTTTAACTTTTATAATATGCTTGTAAGGGAAAGTGTGTAATGGTTGGATCAGGTGAAATTTTATGGTGATTTCTGTTATGCAGTTATCATAGAATCTGCCCCCTCTTTAGCTTTGGATCATAGGAGATAATTGAAAGTTTCTTGTGATTTCTTGATAAATAAAATTATAGTGTTTTTTTTATGGGTCAGAGTCAAGTGAGATTTCAATTGCTTCATGTGTTTAGATATTATTTAAATTGTATATAATAAGTAGATGAGTTTTCTACATTGAATAGATGTATAATGACTTTTAGTTCTAATTATATATATTTTAATTAAGAATCAAGTTTTGTTAAACTCGATCTTATTGGTCTATTTGCATAAACTCTCTCAATTAATTTATAAAATTCTAATTTTGACTCTAAAATTTTAAAATCACACCAACTAATAAGTTACAAAGATTTTATTATAAATCTCAAAATTTATTAAAACAACAAGCCCATTCTGCATGAGGGTCTTATCCTTTTAATTATAGATCATATTAAGAAAATTATCGCTAGTAGCCCTATTATCCCCTCATGTAGGGGCTCTAGTTCTGCCAAGGCTTTGGGTAAACGGATTAGGGAGGGTGAAAGTAAAAAGGTGTTGACAATGGGTAAAAAGTCTATATTTGATAAGAAGGATGGCATGGAAATAGATTCTAAAGGTTAGAGTGTTGATGGTTATGCGGTGGCTGATAGCTCTCCCCACACCTAGTCGGTTGAGGAAAGAAAAGAGTCCCTATCGGCTTCAGTCAATGATTCTGGTGAGGAAGAGGTTAAGGAAGAGTATGTCTCTGCGGCCAAAGAAAAAGTTCACAACTCTAAAGCCAAGGATGAAGATGAGGATGTGGGTGGCCAGAAGGTCCCCATTCTGGTTAATTATGCTAGTTCTGAGGAACATGATGTTCCTATTTCCCCGAAGCTTGAAATTGTCATGGAGGTTCAATCAGATAGGAAGGAGGATGAGGAGACACCTGTTTTGGCATCTAATATGAAGGGTAATAACTCTTCCAACTCTAGGAACATTCCCTTTGTGAAAATGGTCGACATGAAGGAAAGGAATGTTCAAGTCCTTAAAGAGGATATGGATGACAAGATAGATCCCCCTTTCGGTGTCCTCCAAACGGCGAAGGTGATGTCGATGTATTTGTCCTGCCTCATGAAATGAATTTTCCAGGAAATTAAAAGCCTCAATCTTAGTTTTCGTTCCCTCTCTGCCAAAGTTGATCTTCTTCAGGGGATTCTAGATACTGGGTCTACGGGGAAGGATGTCTGAAAGAACAAAGATGAGGAGAAAAACATGAAGGAAATGCAGGACAAAATGGACAATCCGGAGAACACTCTTAAGAAGCATCTGTTGGATAGAAAACTTTTTATGGGTTCTACTATGGAGTGCTTCAATATCATCAAGTCCGAGCTAGATGCTGTGTCTCCGATTGTGAAGATTGAAGATGACAAAGATGACGTGGATGATGCTGGTCCTGGCAAGCATACACGGTCTGCTAAAAAGAAGAAGATCCATGACAGGATCCTTGAGCTCTCAAATTATAATACGGCCATCAAGAAGGTGTATGAGGCTAAGAAAGAGGCTGAGGGAACTCTCCTGGAGTTTGCCTATAGGTCTTGTTGCTTCCCTATCTCTGTGATGGTTGTTTTTAGGTTTTTTGTTCCTGGGTTTGCTTGTTTCATGTTTTTTTGGTTTTTGTGCTGGTGCTGGGTTTTGCAGGCCAGTTTCTAGTCCTGTTTCAGTTTAGTGGGCTTAATGTCTATTCCTCTTTTGTAAGGATTGTAAGGGGTTTTGGGTCCTCCTAAAACCTGTTTTTACCAGCTATCAAAAACAATATAATTTCAATGGGTTACTGTCAAGTAAGATGTCAAATTTTTATATGGTTATATATTATTTAAATTGTTTACAGTAATTGGTCTGAGTTTCTACAAAATAAGAAATAGATATATAATACCTTTTTTGGTTTTCAAAGTGTATATCTCAATCAAAAACAAGTTTCTGTTAAACTCAATTTTATCTGTTTATTGTACAAACACTCAATTAATTTATGTAATTCTAATTTTATTTCTGAAATTCTAAAATTAATCAAACAAACAAGACATAAAGATTTATAAATAAATATTTTAAAATATATAAAAACAGGATATTTAGAAAATTATATCAAGATATCTGAAAATTTATAAAAATTAGTATATATATATATATATAAGTGTGATTCATTATATCTTAAGATTTATTGCATTTTCGTTCACAGTCCAAAAATTAAATTAAAAAAAGTTATATTAAATTTTGAAAGTTATATCATTTTATTATTTTATATATATTTCAATTATACATACAAATAATTACTATATCAGAACCATTTTTCAGAATTAAAAAGTTGATGATATCTTTGAACAAATATAAGCTCTTCCAAAAAGACTGAAAGTAAACACAGCCAAATCACCAACACTTAAAAAAATGGGGGAAATGTAAACGTAAACATTAAGCCTTCATTTTCAAACTGAAGCCCACTGGAAATTTTCTTGACGAGGACCATGATAATCAAATCAAACTCGTTGAATTTTTTGTACCCATCTTTTTCTTTAGATGTAAGATAATATTGAACTGGTAAAAAATATTCATTAAAAAATAATTCAAACCAAACCGGTCCAAAGATTTTGAGCCTACACATGTAGAATATAATTTGTACATTTGACTGGAATACATTGCACCTGTTACAAAATACACTATAGTCTTTATCATGGCCATGAAATGAATAGTGATCTTGTAAATATTAAAAATGCAGAGAAACGGAATTAAACATAACAAAGAAGACAAATACAAGTGACACAATATTTATCGTGGTTCGGCAATATGCCTACGTCCACACTTAAAGCAGGGAATCAGTTATATTAGTCAGTGTACAATAAGATACAATCCAATACAATACATGACTGCATACAATCATTTATACATTCACAATAGCCTTCAAGCGAAGAGCCATGAGAACTGAACAGTCAGTGTGACTGTTGGGCTTCATATCCCAACAATCTCCCCCGTGAAGTCCAACCGGCACAGCCATGCGATGGCATCCCCTGCTCCGTTTTTCGATTCTCAGAGAAGAACGAGACCTTGAGAAGATCTCAACTTTGCCAGATTTTGCTCCAGCACACTCCGAATTAACCTTCTCCAAGTCAGATCAGAGTCAAAAATATCATCTCCTCGGTCTTTACCAGACACTAATTTGCCCATCAGTGACAATTGCCACTTTCTGCAATTCCAAAATATATTTCTTTGTCCTCTAACGTCATCCCTTCCTTTGTGTCAGAGACCAATTTCTTTCTATCGTATTCCTTCAGTTGCCCCACTGCATACTCATTGATGGCATTCACCACGAGCAAAGCTTCATGACCTTTCAGCTTCAGCATTTCTAGAAATGGTGAGTTCTCTACAACTTTCTTTCTTGCACCGGTAATATAACAGATGTCTGTCGGTGAGAAGAGCCCGGAGAAAGGCCCGTGCACTATGCTCTCACCATCGGATGTCAGCGTAGCATCATCTTCCTGCATTCGCTCTTTGCTTATCTGCAGAACTAAAGGGCCAACCAATCTGCCAGCACCAACATTGTATCGATATTTGCCACCACCATAGTTATCTCTCTGTACCAAGCAGCGCTCGGTAGTGGCCATTGGAACCATGTAATCTGTTCCAACAAGCAGCAGGTGCCCTGCAACACTTTCTACAGAACACATGAGTGCCCAGTCTCCAAGCACGGTATCTTGACCAGAAACTGCCTTAAACACATGATTTCCAACCCAAATCGAACCGTGTTTTTCTGCAAAAATAAATGGAGAATATAGGACGTTAGGAGTCAAACTCCAGACTCCCCCGTGACGCTTGGTCTCTTCAACCATTTTTGCTTCCAATGTCATTATAGCTTCCTCAGTCTTCAGCGACATCTCCCTTTGCCTAGTATGAAGAATGGCGCCCAGCTCGGCAGGCACAACTTCTGCCGGAGGAATAGGCTTTACCTCCTCCCCTGCCTCCGCTGGCTTTACTTCTTCCCCTACCTCGGTCATCTTGACTTCTCCGACCTCCACCGCAGGCTTCGGCTCCTCAGTTTCCATGGCCGCCGCGGGTGTCTCAGTCTCAGGGGGGATCTCAGTCTCAGGCAAAATTTTCGTTTCCGAAACCTCCTTTGCAACAGATGTTTCTGCTGCCATGGTGTTGGTATGACCATGAACTGTAGGAAAAACCACATCCATCCAATCAGGTTGGTGAACGATGTCTCCTGCCTTAAACCGTTTGGACCGATGTTCAGTGTCCTCTACTCCCATCAAGCGCTGTTTCCGCTTCAATCTAGAAAACTTTCTTTTATCATGCACTTCTTCATCCAAGTCCATAGGTTCATATTCTTCTATGAATTTGTCTGTGCAAAAGTCTTCTCCCTCTTCAATAATGGCTTCTTTGTCAGCATTTTTCAGCCCAAAAATTCCAGCATCTTCTTTAGGGTCATCCTCATTCGCTAGATTCAGGACTACATCCTCCTCATCTTGGAGGGAAAACAAACTAGTCTCTTCTTCAAACAGCGAACACGACAAACCCTTTTCTTCTTTAGCCTGACAAGGCTCAACCTTCACCACACGAACACCAATAATTTTTCGGCCATTAACAATTTGGCCAATCGATGCTAGAGCTGTCTCAAGAGAGGAGTAGATAAAAATCTCAGCATCCTTCTCTTTAGCGGAATTCTCTTCTACAACTGAAATCTCCTCATCTATTGAATTCCCCTCTTTCTTCCAGCCATCCCACTAGTGTACACGACGCTTGACGCATAGTTTTACATTCCATTTAAAACTACCATAGAAATTTTGAATTTTGCCCTCTTCTTCCTCCATCTCCGCTCAACATTTCACCATAGCTCTGATACCAATTGTAAATATTAAAAATGCAGAGAAACGGAATTAAACATAACAAAGAAGACAAATACAAGTGACACAATATTTATCGTGGTTCGGCAATATGCCTACGTCCACACTTAAAGCAGGGAATCAGTTATATTAGTCAGTGTACAATAAGATACAATCCAATACAATACATGACTGCATACAGTCATTTATACATTCACAATAGCCTTCAAGCGAAGAGCCATGAGAACTGAACAGTCAGTGTGACTGTTGGGCTTCATATCCCAACAATCTCCCCCGTGAAGTCCAACCGGCACAGCCATGCAATGGCATCCCCTGCTCCATTTTTCGATTCTTAGAGAAGAACGAGACCTTGAGAAGATCTCAACTTTGCCAGATTTTGCTCCAGCACACTCCGAATTAACCTTCTCCAAGTCAGATCAGAGTCAAAAATATCATCTCCTCGGTCTTTACCAGACACTAATTTGCCCATCAGTGACAATTGCCACTTTCTGCAATTCCAAAATATATTTCTTTGTCCTCTAACGTCATCCCTTCCTTTGTGTCGGAGACCAATTTCTTTCTATCATATTCCTTCAGTTGCCCCACTGCATACTCATTGATGGCATTCACCACGAGCAAAGCTTCATGACCTTTCAGCTTCAGCATTTCTAGAAATGGTGAGTTCTCTACAACTTTCTTTCTTGCACCGGTAATATAACAAATGTCTGTCGGTGAGAAGAGCCCGGAGAAAGGCCCGTGCACTATGCTCTCACCATCGGATGTCAGCGTAGCATCATCTTCCTGCATTCGCTCTTTGCTTATCTGCAGAACTAAAGGGCCAACCAATCTGCCAGCACCAACATTGTATCGATATTTGCCACCACCATAGTTATCTCTCTGCACCAAGCAGCGCTCGGTAGTGGCCATTGGAACCATGTAATCTGTTCCAACAAGCAGCAGGTGCCCTGCAACACTTTCTACAGAACACATGAGTGCCCAGTCTCCAAGCACGGTATCTTGACCAGAAACTGCCTTAAACACACGATTTCCAACCCAAATCGAACCGTGTTTTTCTGCAAAAATAAATGGAGAATATAGGACGTTAGGAGTCAAACTCCAGACTCCCCCGTGACGCTTGGTCTCTTCAACCATTTTTGCTTCCAATGTCATTATAGCTTCCTCAGTCTTTAGCGACATCTCCCTTTGCCCAGTATGAAGAATGGCGCCCAGCTCGGCAGGCACAACTTCTGCCGGAGGAATAGGCTTTACCTCCTCCCCTGCCTCCGCTGGCTTTACTTCTTCCCCTGCCTCGGTCATCTTGACTTCTCCGACCTCCACCGCAGGCTTCGGCTCCTCAGTTTCCATGGCCGCCGCGGGTGTCTCAGTCTCAGGGGGGATCTCAGTCTCAGGCAAAATTTTCATTTCCGAAACCTCCTCTGCAACAGATGTTTCTGCTGCCATGGTGTTGGTATGACCATGAACTATAGGAAAAACCACATCCATCCAATCAGGTTGGTGAACGATGTCTCCTGCCTTAAACCGTTTGGACCGATGTTCAGTGTCCTCTACTCCCATCAAGCGCTGTTTCCGCTTCAATCTAGAAAACTTTCTTTTATCATGCACTTCTTCATCCAAGTCCATAGGTTCATATTCTTCTATGAATTTGTCTGTGCAAAAGTCTTCTCCCTCTTCAATAATGGCTTCTTTGTCAGCATTTTTCAGCCCAAAAATTCCAGCATCTTCTTTAGGGTCATCCTCATTCGCTAGATTCAGGACTACATCCTCCTCATCCCAGGAGGCATCCTCCTCATCTTGGAGGGAAAACAAACTAGTCTCTTCTTCAAACAGCGAACACGACAAACCCTTTTCTTCTTTAGCCTGACAAGGCTCAACCTTCACCACACGAACACCAATAATTTTTCGGCGATTAACAATTTGGCCAATCGATGCTAGAGCTGTCTCAAGAGAGGAGTAGATAAAAATCTCAGCATCCTTCTCTTTAGCGGAATTCTCTTCTACAACTGAAATCTCCTCATCTATTGAATTCCCCTCTTTCTTCCAGCCATCCCACCAGTGTACACGACGCTTGACGCATAGTTTTACATTCCATTTAAAACTACCATAGAAATTTTGAATTTTGCCCTCTTCTTCCTCCATCTCCGCTCAACATTTCACCATAGCTCTGATACCAATTGTAAATATTAAAAATGCAGAGAAACGGAATTAAACATAACAAAGAAGACAAATACAAGTGACACAATATTTATCGTGGTTCGGCAATATGCCTACGTCCACACTTAAAGCAGGGAATCAGTTATATTAGTCAGTGTACAATAAGATACAATCCAATACAATACATGACTGCATACAGTCATTTATACATTCACAATAGCCTTCAAGCGAAGAGCCATGAGAACTGAACAGTCAGTGTGACTGTTGGGCTTCATATCCCAACAGATCTGTCACACTCTACTTCCATGATTTGGTTAGAAAGCGATTTCTTTCCTTCCACTAGGGAATGAAGATGATGAGGATTCTGAGTTCAAAACTACGACTGTGAGGATGGGAAATCTTTGCTTATTATTTTATTTTTTAAGTGTGGTAGTCTTCAATTAAATGGTTTTGGGTATTTATGTACAGCTAACTGTACACTAGTTCTAGTTTATTGTTGGTGGGAAGGTTACATTCTTTCTATAGCTATTTGTTCACCATCTATGGCTACTATTCACCCCCTCATTAGTCTAAATGTTTTCCATATGCTCTATCTCTTGTTGGATGTTGTGGTCTGGAGGTTAATTTATAGATTGAATCAGTTTAACATTCTTTTCATAACTTTCATAATTTATAGATTGAATCAGTTTAATATTGCTTAATTTATAGATTGAATCAGTTTAACATTTTTTTCATAACTTTCATATGTGGATGTTAGATTCTAAGAAACCTTTCATAAATAGGAAAATTAGATTTATTCTTGAGTAAAGTGGTTTTTTTATGAAAAGCTTTAAGTTCCGGTGATTCTACAATAATGGGTTACATTTTCATCCATGAACAAAAACTGAAGTTGCCAAAAAAAATTTACCTGTCACCTTTGCTTAGACAAAGGTGTTGGAATGAAGGCACTTTTCAGTATTTGTTTGAACCATCACTTAGTGACTCTCAATGGATTTGTAGATTCAAATTGGGTTGGCAATTTCGACAACAAGAGATCCAGCAATGTGTAAGTTTCCAATGTGTTTGGTATTGTAACTAATTGGATAAGCAATAGGCTATGGTTTTTTTCCCAAATGGAGTTACAATACATTGTAGTTATACATACTTATAAGGAAACTATTTGAATTCATTTTTTTTTTACATGTGGGGTTTACTCAAAGATCTATTATAATTTTATACAACAATTAAAATTTAATATTTCTAGCAAAGAACCTAAATTGTCATATGACTACAAAGCATATTGTTGTCCAGTACCATTTTACTTACAAAATGGTAGGCAATGGAAGGGTGATGTCCCAAAAATTTGAGACTTGAAAAGGGTTGCGTTTATAAAGTCAATAATCATAGAGATTATTTATTACTAAAATATGTATTTTGAGATGTTTAAATTAATTTTCAAATCTCCAACAAAATTAAGATTAAATGTTAAATTTTTTTCATAATTTTAAAATAAATTTCTATATTAACAATTTGTTCTTTTAAGGTTGAAAAATCAATTAAATTTCATAAGAAACAAGGAATGGATGTCTTTAATAAATAAAAGAACTTTTTAATTTTTAATTTTTACTCCCCTATAGATATTTTCTCTTTTTCACACCGTAAGCAATGGGCATGAGCTTATCAATCATTCCAAGTTTATGGATTCTTTGGAAGAATTATATGGTAACTCAGTAAATCAGTGAAAAGTAATGGAAATATTATATGGTAAGTCTGTAATTTGGTAGAAAAGCAAGTGTAATTATTGCAATTCAACACGGTTCTCTTTTCATCTCTTTCCTCGAATGTAAAGATGGTTCCTTTTTTCCCATTTCAATAGATTCAGTCTCCTCCATTTGTATATATATACAAGTGGCCAGATCGATCATTATGCAGAGAGAGAATGAATGTTAGATATATGGTTGAGTATAAAAGGAATGGGGCGCTGATGGGAGAACTCAGTTGAAGATATTGAATTGCATCCATCTCTGCATAGTTTTCCCATCGCGTCCCATGCCATTTATTCTTTATCGAAAGGATTTATTGTTTCATTGAATCATTGTTTCATTGTTTTTTATTTAATGGGTTTTTTAAAATTCAGTACAGATATAGATTCTTTTTGTTCTTTTGATTGGTACAGGAGGTCCTGTCTCTCCCGAGCTCAAGTGGTACAGAGGATGTTTTGAACAACTTCGATATGTTGTTTTATAATTTTATTCAATAGTAAATAAGTTTTAATAAGTTCTGAATTTCCTGTCTCTCCCCAGCTCAAGTGGTACAGCAGGATGTTTTGAACAACTTCGATGTGTTGTTTTATAATTTTATTCAATAGTAAATGAATTTTAATGAGTTCTGAATTTCCTGTCTCTCCCCAGCTCAAGTGGTACAGAAGGATGTTTTGAACGACTTCGATGTGTTGTTTTATAATTTTATTCAATAGTAAATAAGTTTTAAGGAGTTCTGAATTTCCTGTCTCTCCCCAGCCCAAGTGGTACAGGAGGATGTTTTGAACGACTTCGATATGTTGTTTTATAATTTTATTCAATAGTAAATAAGTTTTAATGAGTTCTTAAAATTCAGAGGGAAAATAAATTCTTTGTTATTGTTTGCAAATCTCATTAAAGTTTTATTTATTTGGTCTGATTTGATTGGTACAGGAGGTCCTGTCTCTCCCCAGCCCAAGTGGTACAGGAGGATGTTTTGAACGACTTCGATATGTTGTTTTATAATTTTATTCAATAGTAAATAAGTTTTAATGAGTTCTGAATTTCCTGTCTCTCCCCAGCCCAAGTGGTACAGCAGGATGTTTTGAACGACTTCGATGTGTTGTTTTATAATTTTATTCAATAGTAAATGAGTTTTAATGAGTTCTGAATTTCCTGTCTCTCCCTAGCCCAAGTGGTACAGAAGGATCTTTTGAACGACTTCGATGTGTTGTTTTATAATTTTATTCAATAGTAAATAAGTTTTAAGGAGTTCTGAGTTTCCTGTCTCTCCCCAGCCCAAGTGGTACAGGAGGGTGTTTTGAACGACTTCGATATGTTGTTTTATAATTTTATTCAATAGTAAATAAGTTTTAATGAGTTCTTAAAATTCAGAGGGAAAATAAATTCTTTGTTATTGTTTGCAAATCTCATTAAAGTTTTATTTATTTGCTTGTAGTAAATTTGACTAAACTTAATTTAGGTTTAATTTTCCATCATGTCCATATTACTTATGATATATGATTGAATTTTTACATTATTTTTAATTAATGATAAAGAGATTTTAATGGGTTTATAAAAATGAATTCTTTTTTATTGATAGTGAATCTCATTTATTTTGTATTGGAAATCTAAGAACTTCTGCATATTTATCTTGTGTTGTTTTCTTTATGGAGATGCAGGCCTGCAAGTAAGGCTGCCCAACAGAGGCACAAAGTCTGTGAGCAAATCAGCCCAACTAGGGCCACCATGAAAAAAAATTGCAACCAAATATGGGAGAACGAGCCTATAGGTTGAAACCTCTTCGGCTAAGAGCCAAGGACTGAGGGGTATCCATTCCGACAAAATCCCCCAAGGATTGACCATTTTGCCAAATTCACTAGAAGCACCACAATCCCGGCCACATCCCTTATGATGTGGGAACTGCCACTCAACAAGACTTGATCCCTACATTTTCTATTTGGGATCAGTCCCTGGCTTGTCCCATTGTGAAGGAAGATGATTCTCTTGAACTTTTATAATATGCTTGTAAGGGAAAGTGTGTAATGGTTGGCTCGCCTGAATAAATTGTGGTGATTTCTCTTATGCTGTTATCACAGAATCTGCCCTCTCTTCAACTTTAAATCATAGGAGATAATTGAAAATTTCTTGTGGTTTCTTGATATATAAAATTATAGTGTTTTTTAAATGGTCAGAGTCAAGTGAGATGTCAATTGTTTCATGTGTTTATATATTATTTAAATTTTATATAATAAGTGGTATGAGTTTTCTACATTGAATAGATGTATAATGACTTTTAGTTTTAATTATATATATTTTAATTAAGAATCATGTTAAACTCAATCTTATTGGTCTATTTGTATAAACTCTTTCAATTAATTTATAAAATTCCAATTTTGACTCTAAAATTTTAAAATCACACCAACTACTAAGATATAAAGATTTTATTATAAATCTCAAAATTTATAAAACCAGCAATACAATTTCAATAGGTTACTGTCAATTTTTTATTTGTTTATATATTATTTAAATTGTTTACAGTAATTGGTCTGAGTTTTCTACAAATATGAAATAGATATATAATTACTTTTTTTGATTTCAAAGTGTATATATCTCAATAAAAAAACAAGTTTTTGTTAAGCTCAATTTTATCTGTTTATTGTACCAACACTCAATTAATTTATGAAATTCTAATTTTATTTCTGAAATTCTAAAATCAATCAAACAAATAAGACATAAAAATATATAAAAACAAGATATCTGAAAAATTATATTAAGATATATGAAAATTTATAAAAATAATTATATATATAAGTATGATTTATTATATCTTAAGATTTATTGCATTTTAGTTCACAATCCAAAATTAAATAAAAAAGTTATTATTAAATTTTGAAAGTTATAGTTTTTAGAATATTTATATCATATTATTATTTCATATATATTTCAATTATACATTCAAATAATTACTATATCAAAACCATTTTTCAGAATTAAAAAGTTGATGATATCTTTGAACGAAGATAAGCTCTTCCAAAGAGGCTGAAAGTAAACACAGTCAAATCACAAACACTTTTTAAAAATGGGGGAAATGTAAACGTAAACATTAAGCCTTCATTTTCAGACTGAAGCCCATTGGAAATTTCCTTGACGAGGACCATGATAGAATCAAACTCCTTGACTATTACCCAGTCTAAATTACAGTCAGGTCTTTTTGTCCAAAGAATTGGCTGTTCTTTTATGGTGGTTTACAGTTAAGCTTTTGGAGTCAATACTTTAAGTCTTGACTTAAAAAATATATTTAATTTTTAAGTTGAATGTTTATGAATAATTTGTTATTAGTTTTATGATATTTTGGAGTCATGGTTCACAAATATATTTTGATTTTTAAACAGTATTTATGAGAAATTGGCTATTCTCTTCTATGATAATTGTAGTCAATATTTTTGGATTCCCTTCCACAAATATAATGATTTCTAAACTGAGTCTATGAATAATTTATCATTAATTTTTATATTTGTTTTACAGTCAATACTTTTGAATCTTGACCCACAAATATACTCGACCTCTCATATGAACTTTTATGATAAATAGCTTGTTATGACAGTCAATGCTATTAAGTCTCTATAACATTTGCACTGAGCAATTTTGATTACTTTTGTCTATTGAGAAATCAAAATGCATTCTAGATGAACTAAATGGTGGGACTTGTTGAGAAGGTGTTGTTTACCTTACATAATAAAATCCTTCACATTTTTTGATAATCATTTGTACATAACATTGCAATGTATATAATATGAATAGCAGACGGAATCATGATTTAGTGATCTCATAATCAATCTGACTCGGTTAAAAACTTATTAAATGATTACTAAATAGTTAATCTGAAAAACAAAAAACAGTCAACATAAAAATAATAGACCATTCAAATTGATAAAAGACTTAGCAAAATCTTACCTATAATAACACTCTTGAAACTATAACTATATGCATTTACACAACATCACACCTCATCCCCTAAAACCTTAAATTAATCATGTTGACTATAACACTCATTCACCCAACTTTAAGCTTCAAGATTTGAATTTATTGTTTCGTAATAGAGAGATTATAAAGTGCATTTCTTATCTTTGGTATGGCATTGCAATCTTTTTATATTCTGTCAAGCATTTATTAATAATTATTTTCAATCATTTCTGATAATTTAATAGGGCTTGCCTTCACTTAACTGTTAACCACTACGTTCAGTTAATGCATCTCAGTCGATTTTTGTCTGTAAGAAACGGTCATAAGAACGTTCTCATAGTCTGATGCCAAGAATTAGATCTTTGATGTTTCTATCACTTATCTTTTAAGAATATGATGGATGATAATTACTTACTCTATTATTATTATTATTATATAGTTCTTTTGGATCTCTTCATTCAATATATAAATATAATTAAATTGGAAGAAGAGGCAGTTATGCTTATCTGAATTATACCAGCTATCAAATTTGTAGTACCATTTCTTCTCCCCATCTTTTTCTTGAAATGTAGAATAGTTGTACATTTGACTGGAATATATTGCACCTGTTACTTATAAATACATCAATCTTTATCATAGCCATAAAATATAGCGATCTGTCATACTCTATTCCCATGATTTGCATTCCTTCCAATATGGAATGAAGATGATGAATATATTAATGGTGAGGAAAGATTCAAGAAGGATTCCGAGTTCAAAACTCCGACTGCGAGGATGGAAAATCTTTGCTTATTATTTTATATTTTAAGTGGGGTGGTTTTCAATTAAATAGTTTGGGTATGTCTAGATGTACAATTCAATTGTAGTATTTTATCATTTTTATGGATGCATATCATGATTATATTATTATATATATCAAGAGTGTGTAATGAGATAAGGGAGATGATTCATTAAGCATTTTAATCTTATGTTTTACAAAAATCTTATGCTAAAATTTTAAATCACTCATTTATAAGAATAGCTTATTCTGTAAGTTCCCTTTTATAATTAAGGTTCTAGGACCACATCATCAAATATGATGTCCTATCAACATACTTTTTGTCCATGTGTCCACACAGGCCAAAAAAATGAAACCAATAGTTGTGCATTAATTCATGTTTTATCAGTGTCCTTTCGTGACATCATATGATTTACCCAAACACACACAAACAATAGAAAAAGAAACACTTGCTTTCTATTATCTTCAATGAAATGACATTACAACATTTTGGAAATAACTTGTTATAGCCACATGGGCCTTCTTATTACAATAATCTATAACTCAGAGCCTCAATCTGCACTACCAGAATTGTCTCTTGTAGCCCCCATTTATCTTTTTTATATTAGAAAGTTTAATGGCACTAGAATGTTCTAGAAAAGGTAACTCCCCCTTTTGAAGTCAGACGCTTTTATATTAATTTTTTCTATCTTGGAATATGATGAGAATATGCTCAAAATAGGTTTTGGCACAAACTGAAGTATTTCAAGAATTTTTATTTTTTTCTCATAAAGTAGGACAAATTTTGGAGGTTATATCTTTTAAATGATCATTCAATTTTCAATTGTCGTACATCATCTAAAAGTTTGCAAAGAGATCTAGTCCATACTTCAATCCAATATGTAAAATCTACACTTATTAGTCCAATATGGGGCTTCTAAAGCCCTCGAGAATGTATTTGAAGTTATTATTAGAAAAAAATCCTCTCATAAATATGAATATCCTCTAAATGCCACAAGATATTGGGATAATTCCTTCACAATTAGCTCCATTTCATTTTTAGGAGGTCTATGTAAGATTTTGTGCAAAACTAAAAAGCTTACTAAAAGTAAAAACCTGCCAAAAATATTAAGTCTTCTAAAAATAGCTCTCATTAACAACTCAACAATAGTTTTGGGCATAACATCTTAAATGATCTTACATCAATACCAATCATCAAAATTAACAACTTTAAAGACATAATAATTATTGCACTTTGTTTAAAATTTGGGCAATAATCAACAAATGTTGTAACTATTGGAATATATGCTCAACATTTAGGTATTTTCCCCTCACTATAGATAAACAAGTAGAAAGACAAATGAACGAATAGAGAAACACAAGATAAACATACAAACTTTATAATTTTATCATTTCTAATATATATTACTTATTAGTACTTGCCAGTAGGCTAAGTACTATTGTATTTGTTTTTGAGTTTTTGATGTTAACTAGTGATTAAATGAACTATTCTACACCAATCAAAATAATTCTTTTTTATATTTCATTATAAGTTTTTTCATTTGTAAAATATAGATGCAAATTATTTAACTTTATAATATTGAGAAATTAATATTTGATCATCTCATTGGATGAATGCATTTGAAGTCTTATTACAGGAGTGAACCAATTAAAATTTACCACGTTTTTTATTTATATGAAAATTATAAATTATTTACAATAAATACAATGAAAACATATAATTTAATGGTTAATGTGAAAATTAAAGAGTTTTATTTTTTCAAAAATTATTAAAATATATACTATTACAATATACTATAATATTGTAACTTTGTTGATCATATATAAATTTAAAATATATTAATAAAATATATTAAATTATATTATAAAAATTATATTATTAATACAAACATATTAAATTAATTAAATATAAACTTATATTTATTTATATATTATTGAATGTAAAATTAATTTTATTAGATTTTGATTAAATTTTTCAAAGTGTATATTTAGACTATATATATATTTAGCAGAAGGATATCTAGGTGCATTAGTGTATTTATCTAAAACTATTTTCTACATCATTTATTTATAGCTTTAACCTTTTCCATGATATTATTTATTTATAGCTTTATTTATTTAATTTGCTTAGGAAAAACTTGTTTTTAACTTTTTTCCTTTAAAAAAATTAATTACAACTGTTAACTGTTTACTTAATGCGAGACTGAAATGTGAAGCTTTTGTTTGTTTTAAATATTTTAAACATTCAGATGTACATAATATCAAGTATCTGGATACCATTGTATAATATTATTATACTATGTAGTTATTTTAAGCCATTTGTATTAGACTTTGAAGTAGCTTTTCAATTATTAATAATTTTTGTTTTCTTTCAATTTATAATTTTCATTTTGCATATGGCAAGAACCTTTTCTATGACATTATTTGTTTATTTCTTTTAATGATAAATTATAATTATAATTTATTACAAAATTAAAGGCAAGTACTTGGCCACTACGTGGCACTTGTTACATATAGAATGTATGAGCATGCAATGAGGTAGATGCTCATTCTAATTTTATCTTTTTAATATATGTGCAATTAATAAAAACTATATTTGAATTATTTAATTTCATGCATATTTGCTAATTTAATATTTATTTTGTAATTAATTTTTTTAGTATAATAGACTTTATAAGGTAATTTAGTAAGGCTTTTAGGGAGGTTCTTGTTATCCAATTCAGGCTTTTCAATCTGAATTGCATCTAGAGTTGTATTTTTTAGCTTTGGTTTCATCTTGGTCTTGAATTTGGGAAATTTTTGTGTCTCAATTATAGTTCTTTGTTTTAATGGCCCTTGGTATAGTAGAGGTTTTAAAAAACCCTCCATGCCTTCAAATTTTTTAAAAATTGCATTATATATGTCAAGAAGCCTTTGTCATTTATTTTAAAAAAAAAATCCTTCATTATGCATTATTCTCTTATAAAAGCTTCTTAAAGTCTAGTTTTGTTGAGAAAACTAAGTGGTTATAGGATTTGTTGAGCTTGGGAGGGAATTGAAAATGTTCTTTTTGTTTTCAAAACCCCCAAAAGAAGCCATGATTCGTGATTAAGGATGGGGACAAATCTTAGAGCCCTACTTTTGCATTTTTTTCATCATGACCACCAAAGGAGATGAAGGAAAAATGAGGAACAATAATTTATTCAATATTGAAGGGTCTTGGAGTAGTAGTTTGTATTGAAAGATGGAGTTTGTTCTATGAGATAGCAATGGGTTCCAAGAAGTAGAGGGTAACTTTGTAACTATGAGCAGTAATTAATATGATTTTTCTTCAAAAAGAGGTAGCGTTTGAGAAAAAACCCATGATTTTAATTCATTGATGTCCTCTTCTATTGTTCATGCATTATTTAAAAGATATTTATTGTTCTATAGAATGATTCATTCACTATTTTAAATGTATTCATTCACCATTAGAGAGGAGATATTTACTATCCCTAAACTGTTAGATAACTGAGACGGGGGGTGAATCAGTTAAGTCCAGTTATCCTACAGTCCCAAATACTCCCAAATGTATAAAACAAAACTTTCAAATCAATTAATGAGCTCGGTAATAGTATAACTGTGCCTTTTTGTTCATCTACCGAATACCAATAATTAACTAGTGAATATACTGATCAATCTAGTTATAGTAATGTGTAAAGTCAAATAACAATTCAAAACATCCATACACATAACACTTTGATTTTTAACGTGGAAACCCTGTAAGGAGAAAAACCACCTGGGACTGGTAACCCAAAATAATTTACTCTTCTGAAGTGAGCTCGGATAGGAGCCAACCTTGTTAAAGGTTACAATAACACACTGAGAAGTGTGACCTGGTTAGAGGATTTATCACTAACAATTCTCTATGACCAAACATTCACTATGGGGTCAACATGAAAATAATCAACATTCATTGAATGTCATAATAAAATAAAAAAGACTGTTAAGTCCCACTTGGTTAAGAGATTTATCTATAGAAATGGTTAGAATGCAATAGTAATGATCTAATTCAAATACAACTTTCCTTGTAGATTTTCAGATCTAAGCTAAGCTCAAAAATACCTCTGGCCAATATAATCAATTCAATTCCTTTGTATTTTCCAACTCTGTTAGATGCTCGGTAAATTCCTTTCTCTGATGCTTGCTGTTGTCTGTAGATTTGCTCGGTTCTATCTTCAACTTGTTTGACCATATTTGCATGAATGCAATCTTCTCATGCGCATTCCATAATTCATAATGAATCTCTTGTCTCCTTTGATAGACATAATAAGCCATTTTATTTCCAGCCATACATTTTGCCTCTTAATCTTCACCATTGATTTTGTCGCTTTAACCTTCCTCGGCAATTGTGTAAGTAACATGTTTCATTCTCCTTCATCCGATCATCCTTGAATTTTGTTAGTTGTTTGATCATCATAACAAACTTTATCTTTAACCTTAGAATCATTCACAATTGTCCAGCTCATCATCTTTAGTCGACAGTCATATGCTCTATTTATTTCTTTCACTCGGTCAATATCATGATGTGTCGATCACTTCTAACTTAGTTAACACTGTACTTTGTATACACTACACTTGCTCAATGTACCCTATTTCCAATTTGGTGTATACTAAGTTCTTCATTTACCGACCACATAAACTTGTACGTTCTTGATCTTCAAACCATAACAAAATTATGTATTACAATTAAATCACTAACATAATGTCATAGACTCATCAATAAGTTACCCAATGAATACCATATCCATATATTTCTCATACATCTCATCTTCATGTTAATATCTTGAATTTCTTCACCATTTTTTTTTTCTTCAGATGTTTGTAGCTATCATGATAAGTACAGTCAAAACTAGTTGACATCAATGACAATACAATAACTAATTTAATGTGTGTCACATATACCTTTATAGCTCGGTGATCATCAATCATTTTTTTTGGAGTCTACCAATCTCTCCTTTAAGATATTGAATCAAGTGTAGTTTCTCAATCTCTTCCTTTGGCATTGATGGAAACACAATATGAAATATGTTATAGATTACGAAACATCTATTCTACAAAGTTGTATGTAAATGTTGTCACTCGGTAAGCTCTCCCTAGCTTAGGCATTTAATATGTTTAATCACTACACAATAGATCAATGTCTCTCCCTTTCCGTAATCTCTCTCCATGTGGATAGATATTTCATTCTCTCCCTTTGTGTGTATTTCATATGATATTATTTCTCCCTTTGTTAGCAATGCCAAAAATAAATCAGCTCTTCAGTAGCCAAATCAATATATCTATGTTGTGCAGTTCAAATTCAAGTACCTTGCATATACTGATATGCAGTTTCAGTTTGTCTTCTAGCTTTCACAACCTTAGGAAACCCAAAGTGTGAACATCTTTCATCAAGATCATTAGATCTTGTGATATAGTATAAGTTGATGCAACCTCCTATCACCTTAGTGATTTTTAGATAGGGGATGGACCATTAGTCTACTTCTCAAGTACTCAAATGTGTCCTTTGGTAAGGGTTTAGTAAATATGTCAGCAAGAACTACTAAGATGTGACTTCACATACTCCAATCTTTTTTTTTTCTTGAACTTGATCCTTCAAGTAGTGATACTTTATAGATATATGATTTTTCTTTCCATGCATCACTGGATTATTAGAAATATTAATTGCACTTGTGTTATCACAATAGATTATCACTGGGTCAATGATCTCCTCATTCATACCTTCCAAAAGTTGTTTTATCCATGCAATATTCAAGAACAATCAGCATTAGGAACAACATATTCTGCTTTTGCATTGGACTAAGAAATGCATACTTGTTTATTACTTATCCAAGTAACCAATCTTTCTCTAAAAAAGAATACTCCACTAGTAGTGTTTTGTCTATCATTAATGTTTCTACCCCAATCAACATCAGTATAAACTTTCAGTTCAAAATTATCTTCTTTCTTACACCATAAACCATAGTTTTCAGTCCTCTTCAAGTATATCAAAATTCTTTTGACAACAATCATGTGTGATTATTTAGGATTAGCAGAACATCTTGCTACAATTCCAACCGCATGTGCAATATCTAGTCTACTATGCACAACATACATTAGTTTTTCAATCATAGATCTATACAAGGTCTGATTTACCTCAGTGGACTTGTCATCCTTTGTCAATTTGCATCTGTTGACCATAGGTCTACCGACTAGTTTTGAGTCTTTCATACTGAATGTCTTCAATACTTCCTTGATGTATTTGGATTGAGTGATGTATATGCCTTCATTCTATTGTAAAATTTACAAGCCAAGAAAAAATTTGATCTCACCAAACATCAAAATTTCAAATTCTTTTCTCATTTCATCAGCAAAAGATTTACATAAATTATCATGTCCTCCAAATATGATATCATCAACAAATATTTCAGCAATAAGAATCTTATAATCAGTTTCATATTTCAAATACAAATTTTTATTGTCACTGGTTCTAACAAATCCAATACTAATGAGATAAGAATGTAGTCTTTCATACCATGCTCTTGGTGCTTTTTTAAGTCCATATAATGCTTTGTGAAACTTATATACCATATTCCTCTGATTAGGATCAACAAAACCTTCAAGTTCTTCAATGTATACCTCTTCCTCAAGTATCTCATTCTAAAATACAGACTTAACATCCATTTGATAAACTTTAAATCCATTGTAAGCACCATATGCAAGTAATATTCTTACTCCTTCAAGTTTAGAAACGGGTGCAAAATTTTCTCCATAGTCAATTCCCTCTTCTTGTGCATAACCTTTGCATACTAGTCTTTCTTTTTTCCTTGTAACATCTCCATTCTCATTTTTTTTTTTTCTGAATATCCATTCGGTTACAATCACATTTTTGTCTCTCGATCTCGGTACCAATGTCCATGTTTTTTGTTTTTTTTGTATTTTCTCGTCATAATTCATAAAGTGTTTTGTTTGATTCTTTCTTCATAATTCATAGGGTGTTTTGTTTGATTCTTTCTTCAGTTGAACTCAGTTTAATGTGTATACAGTAGTACTAAAATATTCTCTCCAGTACATTTGTGCAACATCCTTTTCAATCATCAGTGTTCTAGCACAATCCACAATTGATCTATTCCTCCTTTCAACAATTCCATTCTATTGGGGTGTTCTCAGTGCAGATACCTGTCTCTTAATTCCATGCTCATTACAAAAATTAGTGAGCTCATCAGAAATAAATTCACCACCTCTATCTGATCTCAAACATTTCAATTCCTTGCCACTTTCTCTTTTCACATTTTCTTTATACCACTTAAACATTGTAAAAGCTTCAGATCTTTCTTTCAAGAACATGACAGTCATCATCCTAGAGAAATCATCAACAACCAAGATAAAATATTTCTCCATAATAACTCTGAGCTCTCATAGGACCACACAATTCAGTATGAACTAACTCCAAAATAGCATTAGATGAATAGTATTTTCTCTTAAAACTAAATTTTAATATTTTTCCCATTTGACATTGTTTGCACATAACATGGCCAGGTTTGGATATGCTCGGTAAACATCTAACTTTCCTTTTCTTACTGATCTTAACTATGTTGTCAAAATTCACATGACATAACCTATTGTTCCATAACCATACATCTTCATTTCTAGCCAATAAATAAGAAGTTTCAACATTGTCAATATAGAACAAGTTACCTTTTGATTGTTCACCAGTACCGATCAATTTTCCATCTTCATCATAGATTTCCACCTTTATATTCTCAAATGCAACTCGGTGACCTGTATTATTTAGTTGTGCTACACTCAACAGATTATAATTAAGTCCTTTCACCCAATATACATTCTCACATATGGTCTTATTGTTCAGCAATATAGACCCTTTTCTTTTTACTAGGCAAGGTGTATCATTTCTCATTTTAACAGATCCTCTATTATAATGTTCAAGGTATTCAAACTTTTCTTCATTACCAGTCATATGATGTGTATGGCCATTATCAATAATCCATGTATCATTCTTGCTAACTTTAGAAATAACTATTGTTTCAACATACCTTTCTTCTTCTTCAGAATCTTCTTTCAATGCCACAAATACCACTTCTGTGTCTTCATCTGTCTTGGTGTCGGTGTCCTCATCTTCATCTTCAACTAGGTAGCATGCCTTCTTTCCTTTATCCATGTACTCTTGGTTATCTCTATTGTCATATTGTCGGTTATCTCTGTGATCTCAGTAATCTCTTTTGTCATTTTTATTTTAATTAGATCTCTCACTTTTTTTCTCATCTTCTTTCCTGCCAGGGAATCTAACAACAATGTGACCAATCTCTTTACATCTAAAACAAACCAAGGTTAGTTTACCTCTATATCTTCATTTTCCATTTTTGTAGCTTTCTAGCCATTAATGCTTCAAGTTCATCAAGTTCATCCTATTTAGTTTCACTATCACTTTCATTTCTTATCCTATGTCTGCTGCTTGACTTTCCAATTTTCAAAGATGACATAAATATAGATTCAACAGTAGGTACAATACTATTGTCATAGTTATTCAACTCAAATGCAGTTAGTCTACCGATTAGACTATCAAGTGAAATGTTATTACCAAGAGATGCTCTCATTTCATGAATTGCAGAGACTCTAATAGCATAGGCAGGTAACAAGGTTCTGAGAATTTTACTTACAATGGTATCTTCATCAATAGTTCCACCTACTCCTCAAATAGCATTCACAACCTCCTTGACTCGATTGATGTACTGAGATATGTTCTCACCTTCTTTCATTTTCATGTCATCAAATTTTCCTCTAAGACTTTCAACTTTAGCTCTTAACACATTCACATCTCTTCCATGAACTAGTGCAATTTTATCCCACATCTATTTTGTAGTTGTACATGTCTTAACATCTTCAAATTCTGCATTTGATAAGGAAGAAACAATCTCAATCATCATAGCATTGTATTCATGTCTTTATCTCATGTGATCGACAGTCAAAGGTCCAGTGGGTAAGATAAACTCATTTTGCAAGTAGTATGTTACAAACTCACCAATCCTTGATAGATACAATTCCATTCTTCTTTGCCATGTCGAGGAGTTTGCTTTGTTCAGCTTTGGCACCTCTCTCTTATACATCTTGTGATATTTAACTTAAGTACTTCAAACTTTTCCTTCAAGTACTATATGCTCTGATACCAATTGTTAGATAAATGAGAGGGGGCTGAATCAGTTAATTATAGTTATCCTATAGTCCCAAATACACCCAAATGTATAAAATGAAACTTTCAAATCAATTAATCAACTCGGTAATACTTTAACTGTGCCTTTCTGTTCATCTATCTAATACCAGTAATTAACTAGTGAGTATACCGGTCAATCCAATTATAGTAATGTGTAAAGTAAAATAACAATTCAAAATATCCATACACATATAACACTTTTATTTTTAATGTGGAAACCCTATTAGGGGAAAAACCACCTGGGATCGGTAACCCAAAATAATTCACTCTTTTGAAGTGAGCTCAGTTAGGAGCCAACCTTGTTAAAGGTTACAATAACACACTGTGAGGTGTGACTTGGTTAGAAGATTTATCACTAACAATTCTCAATGACCAAACATTCACTATGGGGTCAACATGAAAACAATCAACATTTCAAATTGAATGTCATAATGAAATAAAGAAGACTATTAAGTCCCACTCGGTTAAGAGATTTATCTGTAGAAATGGTTAGAGTGCAATAGTCATGATCTGATTCAAATCTATGATAAGCTCAAAAATACCTCTGGCCAATATAATCAATTCGATTTATTTGTATCCTCCAACTATGTTCTCCTCAGTAAATTTCTTTCTCTGATGCTCGGTGTTGTCTGCAGATTTTCTCATTTTTGTCTTCAACCTGTTTGACCAGCTTTGCATGAATGCAATCTTCTCATGTGCATTCCAGAATTCATAATGAATCTCTTGTCTCCTTTTATAGACATAATAAGCCGTTTTATTTCCAACCATAGATTTTGCCTTTTAATCTTCACCGTTGATTTTGCTACTTTAACCTTCCTCGACAATTGTGTCAATAACACATTTTATTCTCCTTTATCCAATCATCCTTGAATTTTGTCACATGTTTGATCATCATAAAAAAACTTTATCTTTAACCTCGAAATCATCCATAATTGCCTAGCTCATCATCTTTAGTTGGTAGTCATATGTTCCATTTATGTCTTTCACTTGGTTAATACTGTGATGTGTTGCTGACTTCTAACTCAGTTAACATTGTACTTGGTATGCACTACACTTGAGATTTCAATTGCTTCATGTGTTTAGATATTATTTAAATTGTATATAATAAGTAGATGAGTTTTCTACATTGAATAGATGTATAATGACTTTTAGTTCTAATTATATATATTTTAATTAAGAATCAAATTTTTTTAAACTCAATCTTATTGGTCTATTTTCATAAACTCTCTCAATTAATTTATAAAATTCTAATTTTGACTCTAAAATTTTAAAATCACACCAACTAATAAGATACAAAGATTTGATTATAAATCTCAAAATTTATCAAAACAACAAGCCCATTCTGCATGAGGGTCTTATCCTTTTAATTGTGGATCATATTAAGAAAATTATCGCTAGTAACCCTATTATCCCCTCGTGTAGGGGCTCTGGTTCTACCAAGGCTTTGGGTAAATGGATTAGGGAGGGTGAGAGTAAAAAGGTGTTTACATCAGGTAAAAAGTCTAAATTTGATAAGAAGGATGGCATGGAAATGGATTATGAAGGTGAGAGTGTTGATGGTTATGTGGTGATTGGTAGCTCTCCCCACACCCAGTCAGCTAAGGAAAGCAAAGAGTCCATGTCGGCTTTGGTCAATGATTCTGGTGAGAAAGAGGTTAAGGAAGAGTGTGTCTTTGCGGCCAAAGAAAAAGTTCATGACTCTGAAGCCAAGGATGAAGATGAGGAAGTGGGTTTCCAGAAGGTCCCCATTCTGGTTAATTATGCTAGTTCTAAGGAACATGATGTTCCTATTTCCCCGAAGCTTGAATTTGTCATGGAGGTTCAGTCGGATAGGAAGGAGGATGAGGAGACACCTATTTTGGCATTTGATATGAAGGGTAATAACCATTCCAGCTCTAGGAACATTCCCTTTATGAAAATGGTCGACATGAAGGAAAGGAATGTTCAACTCCTTAAAGAGGATATGGATGACAAGATAGATCCCCCTTTCGGTGTTCTCCAAATAGTGAAGGCGACGTCGATGTATTTGTCCCACCTCATGAAATAGGTTTTCTAGGAAATTAAAAGCCTCAATCTTAGTTTTCGTTCCCTCTCTGCTAGAGTTGATCTTCTTCAGGGGATTCTGGATACTGGGTCTGTGGGGAAGGATGTCTGAAAGGAAAAAGATGAGGAGAAAAACATGAAGGAAATGTGGGATAGAATGGACAATCTGGACAACACTCTTAAGAAGCATATGTTGGATAACAAACTTTTTATGGGTTCTGCTATGAAGTGCTTCAGTATCATCAAGTCCAAGTTGGATGCTGGGTCTCCGACTATGAAGATTGAAGATGACAAAGATGACGTGGATGATGTTGGTCCTGGCAAGCGTACACGGTCTGCTAAAAAGAAGAAGGTCCATGACAGGATTCTTGAGCTCTCAGATTATAATGCGGCCATCAAGAAGGTGTTTGAGGCTAAGAAAGAGGCTGAGGGAACTCTCCTGGAGTTTGCCTAGGTCTTGTTGCTTCCCTATCTCTGTGCTGGTTTTTTTTTAGGTTTTATGTTCCTAGGTTTGCTTGTTTCGGGTTTTTTAGGTTTTTTTGCTAGTGCTAGGTTTTGCGGGCCTCTTTTGTAAGGATTGTAAGGGGTTTTGGGTCCCCCTAAAACCTATTTTTACCAGCTATCAAAAATAATATAATTTCAATGGGTTACTGTCAAGTAAGATGTCAAATTTTTATTTGTTTATATATTATTTAAATTGTTTACAGTAATTAGTCTGAATTTTCCACAGAATAAGAAATAGATATATAATAGCTTTTTTTGTTTTCAAAGTGTATATCTCAATCAAAAACAAGTTTTTGTTAAACTCAATTTTATCCATTTATTGTACAAACACTCAATTAATTTATGTAATTCTAATTTTATTTCTGAAATTCTAAAATTAATCAAACAAACAAGACATAAAGATTTATAAATAAATATTTTAAAATATATAAAAATAGGATATTTGGAAAATTATATCAAGATATCTAAAAATTTATAAAAATAATTATATATATAAGTATATTTATTATATCTTAAGATTTATTGCATTTTAGTTCACAGTCCAAAAATTAAATCAAAAAAGTTATATTAAATTTTGAAAGTTATGATTTTTATAATATTTATATCATATTATTATTTTATATATATTTCAATTATACATAGAAATAATTACTATATCAGAACCATTTTTCAGAATTAAAAAGTTGATGATATCTTTGAACAAATATAAGCTCTTCCAAAAAGACTGAAAGTAAACACAGCCAAATCACCAACACTTTAAAAAATGGGGGAAATGTAAACGTAAACATTAAGCCTTCATTTTCAAACTGAAGCCCACTGGAAATTTTCTTGATGAGGACCATCATAATCAAATCAAACTCCTTGACTATTACCCAGTCTAAATCAAACTTCTTGACTATTAGAATTTTTTGTACCCATCTTTTTATTTAGATGTAAGATAATATTGAATTGGTCAAAATTATTCATTAAAAAATATTTCAAACCAAACTGGTCCAAAGATTTTGAGCCTACACATGTAGAATATAATTTGTACATTTGACTGAAATACATTACACGTGTTACAAAATACACTATAGTCTTTATCATGGCCATGAAATGAATAGTGATCTGTCACACTCTACTTCCATGATTTGGTTAGAAAGCGATTTCTTTCCTTCCACTAGGGAATGAAGATGATGAGGATTCTGAGTTCAAAACTACGACTATGAGGATGGGAAATCTTTGCTTATTATTTTATTTTTTAAGTGTGGTAGTTTTCAATTAAATGGTTTCGGGTATTTATGTACAGCTAACTGTACACTAGTTTATTGTTGGTGGGAAGGTTACATTCTTTCTATAGCTATTTGTTCACCATTCATGGCTACTATTCACCTCCTCATTAGTCTAAATATTTTCCATGTGCTCTATCTCTTGTTGGATGTTGTGGTCTGGAGGTTATTTATAATGTTTCTTAATGTGTTCAATATTTCTTAATTTATAGATTGAATCAGTTTAACATTCTTTTCATAACTTTCATATGTGAATGTTAGATTCTAAGAAACCTTTCATAAATAGGAAAATTGGATTTATTCTTGAGTAAAGTGGTTTTTTTATGAAAAGCTTTAAGTTCTGGTGATTCTACAATAATGGGTTACATTTTCATCCATGAACAAAAACTGAAGTTGCCAAAAAAAATTTACCTGTCACCTTTGCTTAGACAAAGGTGTTGGAATGAAGGCACTTTTCAGTATTTGTTTGAACCATCACTTAGTGACTCTCAATGGATTTGTAGATTCAAATTGGGTTGGCAATTTCGACAACAAGAGATCCAGCAATGTGTAAGTTTCCAATGTGTTTGGTATTGTAACTAATTGGATAAGCGATAGGCTATGGTTTTTCCCTCAAATGGAGTTACAGTACATTGTAGTTATACATACTTATAAGGAAACTATTTGGATTCATTTTTTTGTTTACATGTGGGGTTTACTCAAAGATCTATTATAGTTTTATACAACAATTAAAATTTAATATTTCTAGCAGAGAACCTAAATTGTCATATGACTACAAAGCATATTGTTGTCCAGTACCATTTTACTTACAAAATGGTAGGCAATGGAAGGGTGATGTCCCAAAAATTTGAGACTTGAAAAGGGTTGCGTTTATAAAGTCAATAATCATAAAGGTTATTTATTACTAAAATATGTATTTTGAGATGTTTAAATTAATTTTCAAATCTCCAACAAAATTAAGATTAAATGTTAAATTTTTTTCATTATTTTAAAATAAATTTCTACATTAACAATTTGTTCTTTTAAGGTTGAAAAATCAATTAAATTTCATAAGAAACAAGCAATGGATGTCTTTAATAAATAAAAGAACTTTTTAATTTTTAACTTTTACTCCCCTATAGATATTTTCTCTTTTTCACACCGTAAGCAATGGGCATGAGCTTATCAATCATTCCAAGTTTATGGATTCTTTGGAAAAATTATATGGTAACTCTGTAAACCAGTGAAAAGTAATGGAAATATTATATGGTAAGTCTGTAATTTGGTAGAAAAGCAAGTGTAATTATTGCAATTCAACACGGTTGTCTTTTCATCTCTTTCCTCGAATGTAAAGATGGTTCCTTTTTTCCCATTTCGATAGATTCAGTCTCCTTCATTTGTATATATATACAAGTGGCCAGATCGATCATTATGCAGAGAGAGAATGAATGTTAGATATATGGTTGAGTATAAAAGGAATGGGGCGCTGATGGGAGAACTCAGTTGAAGATATTGAATTGCATCCATCTCTGCTTAGTTTTCCCATCGCGTCCCATGCCATTTATTCTTTATCGAAAGGATTTATTGTTTCATTGAATCATTGTTTCATTGGTTTTTATTTAATGGGTTTTTTAAAATTTAGTACAGATATAGATTCTTTTTGTTCTTTTCAACTGGGTCTGATTTGATTGGTACAGGAGGTCCTGTCTCTCCCCAGCCCAAGTGGTACAGGAGGATGTTTTGAATGACTTCGATATGTTGTTTTATAATTTTATTCAATAGTAAATAAATTTTAATGAGTTCTGAATTTCCTGTCTCTCCCCAGCCCAAGTGGTACAGAAGGATGTTTTGAATGACTTCGATGTGTTGTTTTATAATTTTATTCAATAGTAAATAAGTTTTAAGGAGTTCTGAATTTCCTGTCTCTCCCCAGCCCAAGTGGTACAGGAGGATGTTTTGAACGACTTCGATATGTTGTTTTATAATTTTATTCAATAGTAAATAAGTTTTAATGAGTTCTTAAAATTCAGAGGGAAAATAAATTCTTTGTTATTGTTTGCAAATCTCATTAAAGTTTTATTTATTTGGTTGTAGTAAATTTGACTAAACTTAATTTAGGTTTAATTTTCCATCATGTCCATATTACTTATGATATGTGATTGAATTTTTACATTATTTTTAATTAATGATAAAGAGATTTTAATGGGTTTATAAAAATGAATTCTTTTTTATTGATAGTGAATCTCATTTATTTTGTATTGGAAATCTAAGAACTTCTGCATATTTATCTTGTGTTGTTTTCTTTATGGAGATGCAGGCCTGCAAGCAAGGCTGCCCAACAGAGGTACAAAGTCTGTGAGCAAATCAGCCCAACTAGGGCCACCATGAAAAAAAATTGCTACCAAATATGGGAGAATGAGCCTATAGGTTGAAACCTCTTCGGCTAAGAGCCAAGGACTGAGGGGTATCCATTCCGACAAAATCCCCCAAGGATTGACCATTTTGCCAAATTCACTAGAAGCACCACAATCCCGGCCACATCCCTTATGATGTGGGAACTTGCACTCAACAAGACTTGATCCCTACATTTTCTATTTGAGATCAGTCCCTGCCTTGTCCCATTGTGAAGGAAGATGATTCTCTTGAACTTTAATAATATGCTTGTAAGGGAAAGTGTGTAATGGTTGGCTCGGCTGAATAAATTGTGGTGATTTCTCTTATGCAGTTATCACAGAATCTGCCCTCTCTTCAACTTTAAATCATAGGAGATAATTGAAAATTTCTTGTGGTTTCTTGATATATAAAATTATAGTGTTTTTTTAATGGTCAGAGTCAAGTGAGATGTCAATTGTTTCATGTGTTTATATATTATTTAAATTGTATATAATAAGTGGTATGAGTTTTCTACATTGAATAGATGTATAATGACTTTTAGTTTTAATTATATATATTTTAATTGAGAATCATGTTAAACTCAATCTTATTGGTCTATTTGTATAAACTCTTTCAATTAATTTATAAAATTCTAATTTTGACTCTAAAATTTTAAAATCACACCAACTACTAAGATATAAAGATTTTATTATAAATCTCAAAATTTATAAAACCAGCAATACAATTTCAATAGGTTACTGTCAATTTTTTATTTGTTTATATATTATTTAAATTGTTTAGAGTAATTGGTCTGAGTTTTCTACAAATATGAAATAGATATATAATTACTTTTTTTGATTTCAAAGTGTATATATCTCAATAAAAAAACAAGTTTTTGTTAAGCTCAATTTTATCCGTTTATTGTACAAACACTCAATTAATTTATGAAATTCTAATTTTATTTCTGAAATTCTAAAATCAATCAAACAAATAAGACATAAAAATATATAAAAACAAGATATCTGAAAAATTATATCAAGATATCTGAAAATTTATAAAAATAATTGTATATATAAGTATGACTTATTATATCTTAAGATTTATTGCATTTTAGTTCACAATCCAAAATTAAATAAAAAAGTTATTATTAAATTTTGAAAGTTACAGTTTTTAGAATATTTATATCATATTATTATTTCATATATATTTCAATTATACATTCAAATAATTACTATATCAAAACCATTCTTCAGAATTAAAAAGTTGATGATATCTTTGAACGAAGATAAGCTCTTCCAAAAAGGCTGAAAGTAAACACAGTCAAATCACCAACACTTTAAAAAAATGGGGGAAATGTAAACGTAAACATTAAGCCCATTGGAAATTTCCTTGACGAGGACCATGATAGTCAATGGTCTGGTCTTTTTGTCCAAAGAATTGACTGTTTTTTTATGGTGGTTTACAGTGAAGCTTTTGGAGTCTGTATTTATGGTTTTTGGAGTCAATACTTTAAGTCTTGACTTAAAAATATATTTAATTTTTAAGTTGAATGTTTATGAATAATTTGTTATTAGTTTTATGATATTTTGGAGTCATGGTTCACAAATATACTTTGATTTTTAGACAGTATCTATGAGAAATTGGCTATTCTCTTCTATGATAATTGTAGTCAATATTTTTGGATCCCCATCCACAAATATAATGATTTCTAAACTGAGTCTATGAATAATTTATCATTAATTTTTATATTCGTTTTACAGTCAATACTTTTGAATCTTGACCCACAAATATACTCGACCTCTCATATGAAATTTTATGATAAATAGCTTGTTATGACAGTCAATGCTATTAAGTCTCTATAACATTTGCACTGAGCAATTTTGATTACTTTTGTCTATTGAGAAATCAAAATGCATTCTAGATGAACTAAATGGTGGGACTTGTTGAGAAGGTGTTGTTTACCTTACATAATAAAATCCTTTACATTTTTGGATAATCATTTGTACATAACATTGCAATGTATATAATATGAATAGCAGACGGAATCATGATTTAGTGATCTCATAATCAATCTGATTCGGTTAAAAACTTATTAAATGATTACCAACTAGTTAATCTGAAAAACAAAAACAGTCAACATAAAAATAATAGACCATTCAAATTGATAAAAGACTTAGCAAAATCTTACCTATAATAACACTCTTGAAACTATAACTATATGCATTTACACAACATCACACCTCATCCCCTAAAACCTTAAATTAATCATGTTGACTATAACACTCATTCACCCAACTTTAAGCTTCGAGATTTGAATTTATTGTTTGGTAATAGAGAGATTATAAAGTGCCTTCCTTATCTTTGGTTTGGCATTGCAATCATTTTATATACTGTCAAGCATTTATTAATAATTATTTTCCATCATTTCTGATAATTTAATAGGGCTTGCCTTCACTTAACTGTTAACCACTACGTTCTAGTTAATGCATCTCAGTCGATTTTTGTCTGTAAGAAACGGTCATAAGAACGTTCTCATAGTCTGATGCCAAGAATTAGATCTTTGATGTTTCTATCACTTATCTTTTAAGAATATGATGGATGATAATTACTTAATCTATTATTATTATTATTATATAGTTCTTTTGGATTTCTTCATTCAATATATAAATATAATTAAATTGGAAGAAGAGGCAGGTTATGCTTATCTGAATTATACCAGCTATCAAATTTGTAGTACCATTTCTTCTCCCCATCCTTTTCTTGAAATGTAGAATAGTTGTACATTTGACTGGAATATATTGCACCTGTTACTTATAAATACATCAATCTTTATCATAGCCATAAAATATAGCGATCTGTCATACTCTATTCCCATGATTTCCATTCCTTCCAATATGGAATGAAGATGATGAATATATTAATGGTGAGGAAAGTTTCAAGGAGGATTCCGAGTTCAAATCTCCGACTGCGAGGATGGAAAATCTTTGCTTATTATTTTATATTTTAAGTGGGGTGGTTTTCAATTAAATAGTTTGGGTATGTCTAGATGTACAATTCAATTGTAGTATTTTATCATTTTTATGGATGCATATCATGATTATATTATTATATATATCAAGAGTGTGTAATAAGATAAGGGAGATGATTCATTAAGCATTTTAATCTTATGTTTTACAAAAATCTTATGCTAAAATTTTAAATCACTCATTTATAAGAATAGCTTATTTTGTAAGTTCCCTTTTATAATTAAGGTTCTAGGACCACATCATCAAATATGATGTCGTATCAACATACTTTTTGTCCATGTGTCCACACAGGCCAAAAAATGAAACCAATAGTTGTGCATTAATTCATGTTTTATCAGTGTCCTTTTGTGACATCATATGATTTACCCAAACACACACAAACAATAGAGAAAGAAACACTTGCTTTCTATTATCTTCAATGAAATGACATTACAACATTTTGGAAATAACTTGTTATAGCCACATGGGCCTTCTTATTACAATAATCTACAAGTCAGAGCCTCAATCTGCACTACCAAAATTGTCTCTTGTAGCCCCCATCTATCTTCTTTATATTGGGAAGTTTAATGGCACTAGAATGTTCTAGAAAATGTAACTCCCCCTTTTGAAGTCAGACGCTTTTATATTAATTTTTTCTATCTTGGAATATGATGAGAATATGCTCAAAATAGGTTTTGGCACAAACTGAAGTATTTCAAGAATTTTTATTTTTTTCTCATAAAGTAGGACAAATTTTGGAGGTTATATCTTTTAAATGATCATTCAATTTTCAATTATCGTACATCATCTAAAAGTTTGCAAAGAGATCTAGTCCATACTTCAATCCAATATGTAAAATCTACACTTATTAGTCCAATATGGGGCTTCTAAGCCCTCGAGAATGTATTTGAAGTTATTATTAGACAAAAATCCTCTAAAAAATATGAATATCCTCTAAATGCCACAAGATATTGGGATAATTCCTTCACCATTAGCTCCATTTCATTTTTAGGAGGTCTATGTAAGAATTTGTGCAAAACTAAAAAACTTACTAAAAGTAAAAACCTGCCAAAAATATTAAGTCTTCTAAAAATAGCTCTCATTAACAACTCAACAATATTTTTGAGCCTAACATCCTAAATGTCTTACATCAATACCAATCATCAAAATTAACAACTTTAAAGACATAATAATTATTGCACTTTGTTTAAAATTTGGGCAATAATCAGCAAATGTTGTAACTATTGGAATATATGCTCAACATTTAGGTATTTTCCCCTCACTATAGATAAACAAGTAGAAAGACAAATGAACGAATAGAGAAACACAAGATAAACATACAAACTTTATAATATTATCATTTCTAATATATATTACTTATTAGTACTTCCAGTAGGCTAAGTACTATTGTATTCATTTTTGAGTTTTTGATGTTAACTAGTGATTAAATGAACTATTCTACACCAATCAAAATAATTCTTTTTTATATTTCATTATAAGTTTTTTCATTTGTAAAATATAGATGCAAATTATTTAACTTTATAATATCGAGAAATTAATTTTTGATCATCTCATTGGATGAATGCATTTGAAGTCTTATTATAGGAGTGAACCAATTAAGATTTACCACATTTTTTATTTATATGAAAATTATAAATTATTTACAATAAATACAATGAAAACATATAATTTAATGGTTAATGTGAAAATTAAAGAGTTTTATTTTTTCAAAAATTATTAAAATATATACTATTACAATATACCACATAATATAATATTGTAACTTTGTTGATCATATATAAATTAAAAATATATTAATAAAATATATTAAATTATATTATAAAAATTATATTATTAATTCAAACATATTAAATTAATTAAATATAAACTTATATTTATTTATATATTATTGAATGTAAAATTAATTTTATTAGATTTTGATTAAATTTTTCAAAAGTGTATATTTAGACTATATATATATTTCGCAGAAGGATATCTAGGTGCATTAGTGTATTTATCTAAAACTATTTTCTACATTATTTATTTATAGCTTTAACCTTTTCCATGACATTATTTATTTATAGCTTTATTTATTTAATTTGCTTAGGAAAAAATTGTTTTTAACTTTTTCCTTTAAAAAATGTAATTACAACTGTTAACTGTTTACTTAATGTGAGACTGAAATGTGAAGCTTTTGTTTGTTTAGTTTTATCTTTATGTTTTAGTTTCAAGTTTTTAACCAAGCATATGTAATAAGATTCAAACTTTATAATTAGAAGTGATATTTCAAATTCACCACATTGGCAAAATATATTTACCGGCCGAGTGATATTTAGTTTTTCCTACAACACAGAACTACTATAATATCAAGTATCTAGATACCATTGTATAATATTATTATACTATGTAGTTATTTTAAGCCATCTTTTGTATTAGACTTTGAAGTAGCTTTTCAATTATTAATAATTTTTGTTTTCTTTCAATTTATAATTTTCATTTTGCATATGGCAAGAACTTTTTCTATGACATTATTTATTTATTTCTTTTAATGATAAATTATAATTATAATTTATTACAAAATTAAAGGCAAGTACTTGGCCACTACGTGGCACTTGTTACATATAGAATGTATGAGCTTGCAATGAGGTAGATGCTCATTCTAATTTTATCTTTTTAATATATATGCAGTTAATAAAAACTATATTTGAATTATTTATTTTCATGTATATTTGCTAATTTAATATTTATTTTGTAATTAATTTTTTTAGTATAATAGACTTTATAAGGTAATTTAGTAAGGTTTTTAGGGAGGTTCTTGTTATCCAATTCAGGCTTTTCAATTTGAATTGCATCTAGAGTTGTATTTTTTAGCTTTGGTTTCATCTTGGTCTTGAATTTGGGAAATTTTTGTGTCTCAATTATAGTTCTTTGTTTTAATGGCCCTAGGTATAGTAGAGGTTTTAAAAAACCCTCCATGCCTTCAAATTTTTTTAAAATTGCATTATATATGTCAAGAAGCCTTTATCATTTATTTAAAAAAAAAAATCCTTCATTATGCATTATTCTCTTATAAAAGCTTCTTAAAGTCTAGTTTTGTTGAGAAAACTAAGTGGTTATAGGATTTGTTGAGCTTGGGAGGGAATTGCAAATGTTCTTTTTGTTTTCAAAACCCCCAAAAGAAGCCATGATTCGTGATTAAGGATGGGGACAAATCTTAGAGCCCTACTTTTGCATTTTTTTCATCATGACCACCAAAGGAGATGAAGGAAAAATGAGGAACAATAGTTTATTCAATATTGAAAGGTCTTGGAGTAGTAGTTTGTATTGAAAGATGGAGTTTGTTCTATGAGATAGCAATGGGTTCCAAGAAGTAGAGGGTAACTTTGTAACTATGAGTAGTAATTAATATGATTTTTCTTCAAAAAGAGGTAGGGTTTGAGAAAAAACCCATGATTTTAATTCATTGATGTCCTCTTCTATTGTTCATGCATTATTTAAGAGATATTTATTGTTCTATAGAATGATTCATTCACTATTTTAAATGTATTCATTCACCATTAGAGAGGAGATATTTACTATCCCTAAACTGTTAGATAACTAAGAGGGGGGGTGAATTAGTTAAGTCCAGTTATCCTACAGTCCCAAATACTCCCAAATGTATAAAACAAAACTTTCAAATCAATTAATGAGCTCGGCAATAGTTTAACTATGCCTTTTTGTTCATCTACCAAATACCAATAATTAACTAGTGAATATACTGATCAATCCAGTTATAGTAATGTGTAAAGTCAAATAACAATTCAAAACATCCATACACATAACACTTTGATTTTTAACGTGGAAACCCTATAAGGAGAAAAACCACCTAGGACTAGTAACCCAAAATAATTTACTCTTCTGAAGTGAGCTCAGATAGGAGCCAACCTTGTTAAAGGTTACAATAACACACTGAGAAGTGTGACTTGGTTAGATGATTTATCACTAACAATTCTCTATGACCAAACATTCACTATGGGGTCAACATGAAAATAATCAACATTCATTGAATGTCAATATTTCTTAATTTATAGATTGAATCAGTTTAACATTCTTTTCATAAATTTCATGTGTGGATGTTAGAGTCTAGGAAACCTTTCATAAGTAAAGTGGTTTTTTTATGAAAAGCATTTAGTTCTGGTGATTCCAAAATAATTGGTTACATTTTCATTCATGAACAAAAACTAAAGTTGCCAAAAAATATTTACCAGCCACCTTTGCTTAGACAAAGGTGAGGTGGCTAGACAAAGGTGTTGGAATGAAGGCACTTGTCAGTATTTGTTTGAACCATAATCTAGTGACTCTTAATGGATTTGTAGATTCAAATTGGGTTGGCAATTTCGTACATTTTAGTTGTACATACTTATAAGGAAACTATTTGGATTCATTTTTTTGTTTACATGTGGGGTTTACTCAAAGACCTATTATAGTTTTATACAACAATTAAAATTTAATATTTCTAGCAAAGAACCTAAATTTTCATATGACTACAAAGCATATTGTTGTCCAGTACCATTTTACTTACAAAATGATAGATGAGGGAAGGGTGATGTCCCAAAAATTTGAGACTTGAAAAGGGTTGCGTTTACAAAGTCAATAATCATAGAGATGATTTATTACTAAAATATGTATTTTGAGATGTTTAAATTAATTTTCAAATCTCCAACAAAATTAAGATTAAACGTTAAATTTTTGTTCATAATTTTAAAATGAATTTCTATATTAGCAATTTGGTCTTTTAAGGTTGAAAAATCAATTAAATTTCATAAGAAACAGGCAATGGATGTCTTTAATAAATAAAAGTACTTTTTAATTTTTAATTTTTACTCCTCTATAGATATTTTCTCTTTTTCACACCGTAAGCAAGGCGCATGAGCTTATCAATCATTCCAAGTTTATGGAATCTTTGGAAAAAGTTATATGGTAACTCTGTAAATTAGTGAAAAGTAATGGAAATATTATATCGTAAGTCTGTAAATTGGTGAAAAGAAAGTCCAATTGTAATTATTGCAATTCAACACGGTTTTCTTTTTATCTCTTTCCTCAAATTTAAAGGTGGTTCTTTTTTTCCCCATTTCAATAGATTCAGTCTCCTTCATTTGTATATATATACAAGATGCTAGATCGATCATTATGTAGAGAGAGAATGAATTTGAGATATATGGTTGAGTATAAAAGGAATGGGACACTAATGGGAGAGCTCAGTTGAAGATATTGAATTGCATCCATCTCTACTTAGTTTTCCCATCGCGTCCGATGCCCTTTATGCTATATCGAAAGGATTTATTGTTTCATTATTTTTGATTTAATGGGGTTTTTAAAATTCAGTACAGATATAGATTCTTTTTGTTCTTTTCAATTGGGTCTAGTTTGATTGGTACAGGAGGTCCTGTGTTTCCCAGCCCAAGTGGTATAGGAGGATGTTTTGAAGGCGTCAAATATGTTGTTTTATAATTTTATTCAATAGTAAATAAGTTTTAATGAGTTCTAAGAATATACTCGACAAGGGCATCGGGATCGCATGATCGCAAGGGAAGAAACTTGGCTATGCAATCATGCGACAATAAGTAAAGAATAGCTTGGAGTGTGGGATCTGCCTCAGCTAGGGTACTGAATTGGTTGGAGCATGGGATTAGAGGGTTTTTCATGTAGATGTCTTTGTCATACTTCGTGTTTATGAAGAAAGCAACCTTCTTTGCATGCTGACGCTCAGGGTTTCTTTCATCCACTATGGATTTCGTGAGTGTCTTCGTGATAGGAGCAGAAATCATTAAGTTTGTTGAGTTTGTATTGTTCGCACTGTTCACTAGTAGAGCCATTCCATAAGTTTTAATTAAAATATTGTTTGAGTGTGGGATCGCATGATCGCAAGGTAAGAAACTCGGCTTTATGATCATGTGACAATAAGTAAAGAATAGCTTGGAGTGTGGGATTGCATGATCGCAAGGGAAGAAACTCAGCTATCTGATCATGCGACAAGAAATTCTTGCACACAATAGGATGGAGCGGAGGATACCAAATCTCCACAAAAATTCAAGAGGCTCTTTCGACTTCAGAAGAAACCAGATTTGGGGATGAAATCATAATATAGAAGGGAAAGTCAACCATCTTCCATTTCCAAGGAAAACATAAAAAGATGGTTGGGTTTAGAGGTTTGGAGGGTTTCATAATTGGGAGAGGAAATGGCTCGACACTTTTGATAAGCAGAGGCTACCCCACGGAAATCATCCTCGCTCAGGAGCTCATTCTCAACACAACAAATTTAAGTTTCAAAATCAGGGAGGATCTCAAAATAACATCATTTCAAACCGTGCCCTACCCAATAAATGGTTATTTTTCAAATTTTCAAAAAATGGGTTCGGCTCTTCATCTATGAACCCAAATCTAATACCCATATTTCCAAACATCTTCCAGAGGCATCCCAATCAACCCCCCTCTGCCAAAAAAAGCATGGACAGACACTCATTGGAGAATTCATAGAAAGAGATTGGCTCTTTTAGGGCCAACAAGTCGTGCGCATTTCACCAAGGGCTTTTCTAAAGGAGTGAAAAAGATTTGGAAACCTGTCTAGAAGGCGGACACTCAAAGCAAATCCACTAAAGCCCCGTCGAGGCAAGGCGTAACAGGCATGGGGGAAGATTCCTACCAGCATCTTTCTGTATTCAAGGCCACTCCACACAGTCCGAAATCTTAAAAAATGGACCAGGTACCATCTATTACTTTCTCAGAAGAAACACTTAAACAAAGAAACTCATTTTTTTTAAATCATGGTATTATTTGTAAGTTCTGGGATATAAAAGTGTCGTATAATGAATTTAAGACTTGGGTCTCGAGCAATTGGGGAGATTTGTTACAAATAGAAATCCTAGATAATGAAGTAGACTATTTCATGGTGTTATTCGAAAACAAAAAAGAGCGATACTCCATTTTTAGACAAAAAGGATGGTTTTATAAAAATAAAGGTTTACATATGCAACAATGGTCGCCCAACTTCAACAGTGCCAAAAATATCATCAGATTCATCCCCATGTGGATCAATCTTTTAAACCTTCCATTTGAATATAAAGATCTAGAAATTATACAGATCATTGGCAATAAAGTGGGTATTTACTTATCTCATCATTTTGATAAACCCTCGGCATCTACATGGTTATGCCTTTTAATGAATGTGGGAAAGGAACTGCCCAATTCCATTAAGTTCATTTCTAAGTATGGGGTTTGGATACAGAGGATTTATTATGCCTTTGTCTAGTCAATAATTCCAGAGAAAGCATCTCCTTCAGTAACTACTTCTTCAGCACATCAGAATAGTCAAAGATTGCCACTTCTTAAACTTGGTTCTCAGGCCCATTATCCAGATAATTTATATGAGACTTTGAAAATCTTCCTTTGGTTGCTATATAGCAAAATTATTATGTTCAAAAGGAAATTGGGTGGCCCCCAAACTCTTCTTTTGACTTATCCCCTACAAGAGGAATCTGCAACTCCAAATCTAGGCTCATCCATGGAGTCTCAAATAATGGGGAAAATCCCCTTAAATCTTTCACATAACAGAGAATTGCAAGTTTTACCAAAGGGAAAGTATTGGTTAGATTTAAAGAAAATTGAGAAGACTTTTGGCAAATTCAGGGACTCAATTAAGCCTCCTTTAATCTCCTGCCCTCAATCATCCCCTTATTTGGTCCCAAAATTTAACTCTAGTTGGATTGAGCACTCCATCTCCTTCTGGTTCAAACAAGTGCAAGAGGAATTGTTGGTAGAGATTGCTTACCAAGTTCTTCATGAAGATCATCAGCAGAGTCCCATAAAGGCATTTGATACCTTTTCCAACACTTCAACTAGCAGGGCCGAGGATTTCATAACCCCTCTCCAAGTAGATGATAACTGCAAAGAACCCCTTATAGTCGAGGATGACATCTTAAATACTAGGCTTTGTGATCCAAGGGAGGTTGATCAAGTTCATCACAAAGGACATCTTCATAGCCCCTCAAAGAAACTGCTTAATTCCTCATCAGATTTATCTTCTAGTAAGGATGTTCTTGGAAAACTACATCAAGAAGATGAGAATAATCAGGATCCCCTCAAGATGGAGGATGATATTTTAAAAATCAGACTTTGCGATCTCAGGGAATTTGCAAAGGCTAACAACTGCTCACCACTCCCTTCCCCTTCTCAACACGTGCCAGAGGACCCTAATCTTTCTCCCAACTTGGGTTGGAGGAAATCTTCAAGGATCAGAAATAAGGGGAAAAAGGATTTAAATCATGAGCCATTGCCAGAGTTATCATTAACATCAGCTAAAAACAAAATGAAAGGAGGATTAATCTTATTCAAACCTTTGAGGAACAAACCCAAAAACAACATTTATCTCTCAAAGTGAGATGTGGTTTCTAGATGCATAGAAGAGCCCATCTCTTCTAGACTCCAAGCATTATATGATCATTTTGGTAGGCCCCCGGGCGAACAACATTCAACCAACTCCTTGCCTTCCTCTTTGGTCAAAAAAATGCTTGAAGATGACTATATAGAAGATGAAGAAAGATTGATGGATATGGACTTTCCAATGGTCGAGTCTGAGATTATCTTTAGTTCCTGGGAGTCGGATGGGATTAAGTCTAAGGAGTCCTGTACTAAGCAGCTACCAGCATATCCCAATTCCCCATTAGGCTTAATGCAAACAGATCACAAAACTATCCTAGACTGTGGTTCAATGAAGAAGAAAGGTAGGGGTAGGAAATCAGCAGCCACCCTTACAGAGGAAAATGGAGAAGATCAGGATCAAGCCAAGATTATAGCATATTTGAATGTAGGGAAGGGGAAGTTCCTTCCCAAGTCTCAATGAGACTCCTCTCCTGGAATGTTAGGGGCCTTAATGCTTCTAACAAGCAGCGACTGGTTAAATGTTGCATATGGACATCCAAAGCAGATGTCATTTTCCTTCAGGAGACTAAAATGAGCAAGGATCAATTAGCCACTTTTATTTTGTCTCTAGGTGATTGGAAAGCCTCAGTGGTGGAAGCAACAGGGTCTTCAGGAGGATTGGCAATTTTATGGAATCCAAGATCTTCCCACTATTCCCATTTCATGGATACAATGAACTGGATGGGTGGTAAAATTATTAGTACTCAATCAAATCTAAACATATCTGTAATTAATGTCTATGGCCCCATCTCCAGGAGAAGGAAATTGGAGATTTGGGAAGAAATTAGTAGCTGGTTTCTACGATGGCCTGCAGGGAATTTTATTGTGGGTGGAGACTTCAATGTCATCATTCATGCATCAAAAAAACAAGGCGGATCTCAAAGATTATCACAATCAAGTAGATTTCTAGGATTGGCTTCAAAAAGAGGACCTCATGGAAATCGAATTGGAGAATGGAGCTTTCACTTGGTCCAATAGAAGAATGGGTTTTGATAATATTTCAAAAAAATTGGATAGGTTTCTCTACAAAGGTGATATCACCTCATTTCCTTTTGACTTGAAAGCCTCCATTTTCCCCTCCTCAGGCTCTAATCATTTTCCCATCTACTTGGACATTGTGGAAGAGGACAAACCATATAAATGCTCTTTCAAATTTGAAAATATGTGGCTCAAAGAAGAAAATTTTTCAAAGATGATCAAAGACTGGTGGTCAGAAGTTAAGGTTGAAGGCTCCAAACTATTCTGTTTCATTTCAAAACTCAAATTTATCAAGCAAAACCTGCTGATCTGGAATAGAACCCACTTTAAGAATATTTTTGCATCAAAGGAAGAAATTGAATCTAAGCTTTCAAACTTAAACAACATTATTATGCAAAATGGGATGAATCAAGAACTATACATGACAAAGAAAGATTTTCTTAAGGATTTGGAAGATATTCTTAGCAAAGAAGAAATTTTTGGAAGCAGAAGTCTAGGGAATCTTGGTTAGCTGCTGGAGACAAAAATACTAAATTTTTTAACTCCAACACTAAATGCTGCAAGAACACCAACAGGATTCTTCAAATTACCAACTCCGAGGGTTCTATCCTGTCCGATCAAAAAGAGATTCAGAAGGAAATTATCTCATTTTTCTCCAAACTTTTGAACAATTCTGATAACTCACCTCTCTCATGTCAGCAAGAGTTACTTTGCAACATTCCTAAAATCTTATCGGACATTGACAACCAAAATCTAATGAGATCATTCATAGAAGATGAAATATTCCAAACATTATCTCAAATGGCTCCAGACAAAGCCCCAGGCCAGGATGGCTTTCCCCCCGGTTTTTTTCTACATTGCTAGAAGGTTTTTGGGAAGGAACTCACAACAGCCTTGGAAGTAGCCAGATCTTCAGGTAGATTTCTAACCCAAATCAATAACACTTTTATTTCCCTTATTCCTAGAAAGGAAAATGCAAATTCTATAGATGAATTTAGACCCATTGCTTTATGAAATACTATTTACGAGGTTTTATCTAAAGCTCTTGCAAATAGATTAAAGTTAATTTTAGGCAGAATAATTGGAGAAGAGCAAACAGGGTTTGTCCCGGGTAGATCTATATTTGATGGCATCATCATAGCACAAGAGACTATTCATTCTATCCAGCACTCCAAAAAATCTTGTATGATTATTAAGCTGGACATCAAGAAAGCCTATGACAAAGTTAATTGGAGATTCTTATCCAAATGTATGGAAGGTTTTGGTTTTTCTAAGGCTTGGATAAATCTGGTTTTTTATTGTATATCCTCTCCAAAATATTCCATCTTGATTAACGGTTCACCTCAAGGTTTCTTTGGAGGCTTGAATGGCATCAGATAGGGGGACCCCCTTTCTCCCTTCCTATACATCATAATGGCAGAAGCTCTAGGCCACAGCATTATTAGCCTTCAACTTCAGGGCAGCATCAGAGGTATTTCGGCCACTTCTTCAGTCTGTCCAATCACCCATCAAGAGTTTGCTGATGAAACTCTCCTTTTCGGCTTTGGTTTAGTCAGGGAAGCCAATCAATTCAAGAGAATTTTGCATAAATATGCTCTAGCTTCAGGTCAAGCTGTAAACAAAGACAAATCAGTCATTTTTTTCTTTCACACTAAGAAGAGGGTACAACTAAAAATTGAATCCTTACTGGCATTTAAAGTAGCATGCCTTCCCTGTAATTATATGGGGATTCCCATTGATATGAACCTTAGAATGACAGGTGTCTTGAAACCAATCAATGAACGGATGGATCGAAGAATGGTTAGTTGGAAATCTAAATGGTTACCATGGGTGGGCAGGATCGTTATGATCAAAGCTACACTTTCAGCTATTCCTATTTACCTTATGTCCTACCTATCTTTGTCCTCGACTGGTTATATGGATATAGTCAAAAAGCTTAGGGATTTCTTCTGGCAAGGATGTGATCAGAATAGGAAATTCAAGCTTATTTCTTGGGAGAACATCTATAAACCTACATCAGCTGGAGGCATGGGCATTAAAAATCAAATGTGGTAGAATTTAGCTTTGGGTGATAAATTATATTGGAAATTGATAAAAAAATTAGGATTATAAATGGGTCAGAATCCTCAAAGGCAAATATCTAGGCCTAGATGTGGGTCTCGAAGTGTTCCGGGTTAAAAAATTTCCTAGAGGTTCCAGGATTTGGAATTTTATATCAAAATGCAGACATGTTGTGGACTCCAATCTCTCTTGGAATGTCAAAAATGGTAATTTAGCTAGATTTTGGGAGGACTCTTGGGGTGGGTTCCCAATCATGCAATCCACACCAGGCCTTAATCAGATAATTCAGCTCTATCAATCGGCTTGGGGCCCTTTGCTCAAAGATTACATTCTCCCTTCTCCTTCTTCGAATGGGGATGGTTTGTGGCATTGGAAGGACTTTTCTAGTGTAGGGGAAGATATTCAAGAATCAAATCTTTTAAAATCAATTGTCCAAAATAGATCTTTTCTTCTTAAAAATGGTAGAGATGACATAATTTGGAATGGTTCCAAGAATGACATTTACATAGTGAAGGAAGGATACAAATTTTTATCACAGCATCTTCAAGTTTCTACTACAATTCCAATTCACCTATGTTGGAATAAACTGTGCCTACCTAAAGCAAGAGTTTTTTTGTGGGCAGCATCTCAAGGGCGTATCTTAACAGTAGAAAGATTTTTAAAAATGGGGTTTATGGGTCCATCAAGATGGTGTCTCTGTTGAAATCATGAAGAAACACACAATCATCTGCTACTCTCCTGTCCCTTTGCCATGAAATGTTGGGAATGGTTATGTGCTAAATTGAATTGGTATTCTGCTCTATCACAGGATATTCAATCTCACCTTCTAGCTTGGCCTTCACTTTTTAAAGAAAGTCTTTGTGGTAATCTTTGGATCATTTCTCCTTCCATTGTAATATGGGAAATATGGAAAGAGAGAAATAGGAGGCTCTTCCAAGAAAAATCACTGGCAATTGAGAAGGTATTAAATAAAATCGAAACAGCAATAGTGGAAATCATGAACTCTTGGATCCAAACCCATACTGCTATTCACAAATTCTACACCAGCTGGGATGACAAGATGATTAAAAGCTGGCACGGCCTAAAAACTCCAACTTCCATTGGCAGGGGTTGCAAAGATAATCTTCATCAAAGATCATCATGTGTTTGGAAAACCCCATCCCCAAGTTGGTTCAAACTTAACTTCGATGGTGCCTCAAAAGGCAACCCAACGCCATCAGGTGTAGGGTGCATCATCCACTCTTCAGAGGGACAAACAATTGCTCAACTAGCTGTTCCATTGGACCCTGACACCAACAATGTAGCTGAGATTAAGGTGTTGTATCATGGCCTATTATTAGCTAGGGAATTAAGATTGAATAAAGTGGAAATTGAGGGAGATTCGATGATTGTGATTAATGCAATCAAAACAGGGTCCATCACCAATTGGAAACTACAAGCATTCCTAGAAGTCATTCTAAATTTAATATCTAAATTTGAATCTACAATGGCTAATCATATCTACCGTGAGGGCAACGGTAAAGCGGATGACTTGGCAAATGTTGCGGTGGGTGGCACCCATATCAGATCAATCTCCGTTGGGTGGCATCCACATCAATTCAATCTCTCTTGAATTTTGGCACTTTTTCAATCAATTTTGAGTTGTACACTTTTCAGAGTAACGGCTATCTCTTGATCCAAGCAATTTTCCCAAGACTGACAAGTTGCTTGCATATGCTTCCCAGTTCCTCTTCTTAAAGGTGGCAGTCACTTCATTCTGGTTTGGGTTATTTTTGAAACAAGGTGTAATCTGAGTATTTTGCTATAAAGATGTGATGGCATTTTGGAGGCTTCAAGATCTTCAATGGCGCAAGAAGCTCAAAGTTTACCCCGTATGAGTTTTGATAGTGGTACGGGGATGGCAGGAAATGTTTGGAGATGCTTTCATTCCTGGCAATATCTCTGTGTGTATTGGAGAATGGTTACCTAGCTATGGGTCATTTTGAATTTGGTTGTTACGTGGGGATGAGCTATGTTGCTCCACATTTTCTGTTCCCCTGTTTAGCTCTTGGACTAGTTTTAAATATTGTTTTATATGTATATTTTAATTTCCTGCATATTAATATATATAGACTTCTAGCCTCAGCCTTTACCGATCAAAAAAAAAAAAAATGAGTTCTTAAAATTCAGAGGAAAAATAAATTCTTTGCTATTGTTTGCAAATCTCATTAAAGTTTTATTTATTTGGTTGTAGTAAATTTGACTAAATTTAATTTAGGTTTAATTTTCCATTATGTCCATATTAGTTATGATATATGATTGAATTTTTACATTATTTTTAATTAATGATTAAGAGATTTTAATGGGTTTATAAAAATGAATTCTTTTTTATTGATAGTAAATTTCATTTATTTTGTATTGGAAATCTAAGAACTTCTGCATATTTATATTGTGTTGTTTTTTTTATGGAGGTTAAGGTCTGGAAGCAAGGCTGCCCAACAGAGGCACAAAGTCTATGAGCAAATCAGCCCAACTAGGGCCACCATGAAAAAAAATTGCTACCCAATATGGGAGCACGAGCCTATAGGTTGAAACCTCTTTGGCTAAGAGCCAAGGACTGAGGGGTATCCATTCCACCAAAATCCCCCAAGGATTGACCATTCTGCCAAATTCACTAGAAGCACCACAATCCCGGCCACATCCCTTATGATGTGGGAACTTGCACTCAATAAGACTTGATCCCTACATTTTCTATTTGGGATCAGTCCCTGGCTTGTCCCATTGTGAAGGAAGATGATTCTCTTGAACTTTTATAATATGCTTGTAAGGGAAAGTGTGTAATGGTTGGCTCCGCTGAATAAATTGTGGTGATTTCTCTTATGCAGTTATCACAGAATCTGCCCTCTCTTCAACTTTAAATCATAGGAGATAATTGAAAATTTCTTGTGGTTTCTTGATATATAAAATTATAGTGTTTTTTTAATGGTCAGAGTCAAGTGAGATGTCAATTGTTTCATGTGTTTATATATTATTTAAATTGTATATAATAAGTAGTATGAGTTTTCTACATTGAATAGATGTATAATGACTTTTAGTTTTAATTATATATATTTTAATTAAGAATCATGTTAAACTCAATCTTATTGGTCTATTTGTATAAACTCTTTCAATTAATTTATAAAATTCTAATTTTGACTCTAAAATTTTAAAATCACACCAACTACTAAGATATAAAGATTTTATTATAAATCTCAAAATTTATAAAACCAGCAATACAATTTCAATAGGTTACTGTCAATTAAGATGTCAATTTTTTATTTGTTTATATATTATTTAAATTGTTTACAGTAATTGGTCTGAGTTTTCTACAAATATGAAATAGATATATAATTACTTTTTTTGATTTCAAAGTGTATATATCTCAATAAAAAAACAAGTTTTTGTTAAGCTCAATTTTATCCGTTTATTGTACAAACACTCAATTAATTTATGAAATTCTAATTTTATTTCTGAAATTCTAAAATCAATCAAACAAATAAGACATAAAAATATATAAAAACAAGATATCTGAAAAATTATATCAAGATATCTGAAAATTTATAAAAAATAATTATATATATAAGTGTGATTTATTATACATTAAGATTTATTGCATTTTAGTTCACAATCCAAAATTAAATAAAAAAGTTATTATTAAATTTTGAAAGTTATAGTTTTTAGAATATTTATATCATATTATTATTTCATATATATTTCAATTATACATACAAATAATTACTACATCAGAACCATTCTTCAGAATTAAAAAGTTGATGATATCTTTGAACGAAGATAAGGTCTTCCAAAAAGGCTGAAAGTAAACACAGTCAAATCACCAACACTTTAAAAAAATGGGGGAAATGTAAACGTAAACATTAAGCCTTCATTTTCAAACTGAAGCCCATTGGAAATTTCCTTGACAGTCAAATCAAACTCCTTGACTATTACCCAGTCTAAATTACAGTCTGGTCTTTTAGTCCAAAGAATTGACTGTTCTTTTATGGTGGTTTACAGTTAAGCTTTTGGAGTCTGTATTTATGGTTTTTGGAGTCTTGACTTAAAAATATATTTAATTTTTAAGTTGAATGTTTATGAATAATTTGTTATTAGTTTTATGATATTTTGGAGTCAATATTTTTGAGTCATGGTTCACAAATATACTTTGATTTTTAAACAGTATTTATGAGAAATTGACTATTCTCTTCTATGATAATTGTAGTCAATACTTTTGGATCTCCATCTACAAATATAATGATTTCTAAACTGAGTCTATGAATAATTTATCATTAATTTTATTATTTGTTTTACAGTCAATACTTTTGAATCTTGACCCACAAATATACTCAACTTCTTATATGAACTTTTATGATAAATAGCTTGTTATGACAGTCAATGCTATTAAGTCTCCATTACATTTGCACTGAGCAATGTATATAATAGGAATAGCAGACGGAATCATGATTTAGTGATCTAATAATCAATCTGACTCGATTAAAAACTTACTCTATGATTACCAACTAGTTAATCTGAAAAACAAAAACAATCAACATAAAAATAATAGACCAATTGATAAAAGACTTAGCAAAATCTTACCTATAATAACACTCTTGAAACTATAACTATATGCATTTACACAACATCACACCTCATCCCCCAAAACCTTAAATTAATCATGTTGACTATAACACTCATTCACCCAACTTTAAGCTTCAAGATTTGAATTTATTGTTTGGTAATAGAGAGATTATAAAGTGCCTTCCTTATCTTTGGTGTGGCATTGCAATCTTTTTATATTCTGTCAAGCATTTATTAATAATTATTTTCCATCATTTCTGATAATTTAATAGGGCTTGCCTTCACTTAACTGTTGACAACTACGTTCTACTTAATGCATCTCAGTCGATTTTTGTCTGTAAGAAACGGTCATAAGAATATGATGGATGATAATTACTTACTCTATTATTATTATTATTATATAGTTCTTTTGGATCTCTTCATTCAATATATAAATATAAATAAATTGGAAGAAGAGGCAGGTTATGATTATCTGAATTATACCAGCTATCAAATTTGTAGTACCATTTCTTCTCCCCATCTTTTTCTTGAAATGTAGAATAGTTGTACATTTGACTGGAATATATCATAGCAATAAAATATACAGTGATCTGTCATACTCTATTCCAATATGGAATGAAGATGATGAATATATTAATGCTGAGGAAAGATTCGAGGAGGATTCCGAGTTCAAAACTCCGACTGCGAGGATGGAAAATCTTTGCTTATTATTTTATATTTTAAGTGGGGTGGTTTTCAATTAAATAGTTTGGGTAGGTCTAGATGTACAATTCAATTGTAGTATTTTATCATTTTTATGGATGCATATCATGATTATATTATTATATATATCAAGAGTGTGTAATGAGATAAGGGAGATGATTCATTAAGCATTTTAATTTTATGTTTTTCAAAAATCTTATGTTAAAATTTTAAATCATTCATTTATAAGAATAGCTTATTCTGTAAGTTTCCTTTTATAATTAAGGTCTAGGATCACATCATCAAATATGATATCCTATCAACATACTTTTTGTCCATGTGTCCACACAGGCCAAAAAAATGAAACCAATAGTTGTGCATTAATTCATGTTTTATCAGTGTCCTTTTGTGACATCATATGATTTACCCAAACACACACAAACAATAGAGAAAGAAACACTTGCTTTCTATTATCTTCAATGAAATGACATTACAACATTTTGGAAATAACTTGTTATAGCCACATGGGCCTTCTTATTACAATAATCTACAAGCCAGAGCCTCAATCTGCACTACCAGAATTGTCTCTTGTAGCCCCCATTTATCTTCTTTATATTGGGAAGTTTAATGGCACTAGAATGTTCTAGAAAATGTAACTCCCCCTTTTGAAGTCAAATGCTTTTATATTAATTTTTTCACCATTAGCTGCATTTCACTTTTAGGAGGTCTATGTAAGATTTTGTGCAAAAAGTAAAAACCTGCCAAAAATATTAACTCTTCTAAAAATAGCTCTCATTAACAACTCAACAATATTTTTGGGCCTAACATCCTAAATGATCTTACATCAATACCAATCATCAAAATTAACAACTTTAAAGACAATAATTATTACACTTTGTTTAAAATTTGGGCAATAATCAGGAAATGTTGTAACTATTGGAATATATGCTCAACATTTAGGTATTTTCCCCTCACTATAGATAAACAAGTAGAAAGACAAATGAACGAATAGACAAACACAAGATAAACATACAAACTTTATAATTTTATCATTTCTAATATATGCTACTTATTATATATAGAATGTATGAGCATGCAATGAGGTAGATGGTCATTCTAATTTGATATTTTTTATATATGTGCAATTAATAAAAACTATATTTGAATTATTTAATTTCATTGCACATTTTATGTATATTTGCTAATTTAATATTTATTTTGTAAGTAATTTTTTTTAGTATAATAGACTTTATAAGGTAATTTAGTAAGGTTTTTAGGGAGGTTCTTGTTATCCAATTCAGGCTTTTCAATCTTAATTGTATCTAGAGTTGTATTTTTTAGCTTTGGTTTCATCTTGGTCTTCAATTTTGGAAATTTTTGTGTCTCAATTATAGTTCTTTGTTTTAATGGTCCTAGGTATAGTAGAGGTTTTAAAAAAACCTCAATGCCTTCAATTTTTTTAAAAATTGCATTATATATGTCAAGAAGCCTTTGTCATTTTTATTTTGTTTTTAAATCCTTCATTATGCATTATTCTCTTATAAAAGCTTCTTAAAGTCTAGTTTTGTTGAGAAAACTAAGTGGTTATAGGATTTGTTGAGCTTGGGAGGGAATTGCAAATGTTCTTTTTGTTTTCAAAACCCCCCAAAAGAAGCCATGATTCATGATTAAGGAGGGGGACAAAGCTTAGAGCCCTACTTTCACATTTTTTTCATCATGACCACCAAAGGAGATGAAGGAAAAATGAGGAACAATAGTTTATTCAATATTGAAAGGTCTTGGAGTAGTAGTTTGTATTGAAAGATGCAGTTTGTTCTATGAGATAGCAATGGGTTCCAAGAAGTAGAGGGTAACTTTGTAACTATGAGCAGTAATTAATATGATTTTTCTTCAAAAAGAGGTAGGGTTTGAGAAAAAACCCATGATTTTAATTCATTGATGTCCTCTTCTATTGTCCACGTATTATTTAAGAGATATTTATTGTTCTATAGAATGATTCATTCACTATTTTAAATGTATTCATTCACCATTACAGAGGAGACATTTACTGTCCCTAAACTGTTAGATAACTGAGAGGGGGGGGTGAATCAGTTAAGTCCAGTTATCCTACAGTCCCAAATACTCCCAAATGTATCAAACAAAATTTTCAAATCAATTAATGAGCTCGGTAATAGTTTAACTATGCCTTTTTGTTCATCTACCGAATACCAATAATTAACTAGTGAATATACTGATCAATCCAGTTATAGTAATGTGTAAAGTCAAATAACAATTCAAAACATCCATACACATAACACTTTGATTTTTAACATGGAAACCCTATAAGGAGAAAAACCACCTGGGTCCGGTAACCCAAAATAATTTAATCTTCTAAAGTGAGCTCGGTTAGGAGCCAACCTTGTTAAAGGTTACAATAACACACTGAGAGGTGTGCCCTGGTTAGAGGATTTGTCACTAACAATTCTTTGTGACCAAGCATTCACGATGGGGTCAACATGAAAATAATCAGCATTCATTGAATGTCATAATAAAATAAAAAAGACTGTTAAGTCCCACTCGGTTAAGAGATTTATCTATGGAAATGGTTAGAATGCAACAGTAATGATCTAATTCAAATACAACTTTCCTTGTAGATTTTTAGATCTAAGCTAAGCTCAAAAATACCTCTGGCCAATATAATCAATTCAATTCCTTTTTATTTTCCAACTCTGTTAGATGCTCATTAAATTCCTTTCTCTGATGCTCGGTGTTGTCTGTAGATTTGTTCGGTTCTATTTTCAACCTGTTTGACCATCTTTGCATGAATGCAATCTTCTCACGCACATTCCATAATTCATAATGAATCTCTTGTCTCCTTTTATAGACATAATAAGCCATTTTATTTCCATCCATAGATTTTGCCTCTTAATCTTCACTGTTGATTTTGTCACTTTAACCTTCATCAACAATTGTGTCAGTAACATGTTTCATTCTCTTTCATTCGATCATCCTTGAATTTTGTCAGCCATTTTATCATCATAACAAACTTTATCTCTAACCTCAGAATCATTCACAATTGTCCAGTTCATCATCTTTAGTCGACAGTCATATGTCCTATTTATTTCTTTCACTCGGTCAATATCATGATGTGTCGGTGACTTCTAACTCGGTTAACACTGTACTCGGTATACACTAGACTTGCTCGATGTACACTATTTCTAATTGGGTGTATACTAAGCTCTTCATTTACTAATCACATAAACTTGTACGTTCTTGATCTTCAAACCATAACAAAATTATGTATTACAACTAAATCACTAACATAATGTCATAGACTCATCAATAAGTTACCCAATGAATACCATATCCATATATTTCTCATACATCTCATCTTCATGTTAATATCTTGAATTTCTTCACCATTTTTTATTTTTTTTAGATGTTTGTAGCTATCATGATAAGTACAGTCAAAACTAGTTGACATCAATGACAATACAATAACTAATTTAATGTGTGTCACATATACCTTTATATCTCGGTGATCATCAATCACTTTTTTTGGAGTCTATCAATCTCTCCTTTAAGATATTGAATCGGGTGTAGTCTCTCAATCTCTCCCTTTGGCATTGATGGAAACACAATATGAAATATGTCATAGATTACCAAACATCTATTCTACAACTCTGTATGTAAATGTTGTCACTCGGTAAGCTCTCCCTAGCTTAGGCATTTAATATGTTTAATCACTACACAATAGATCAATGTCTCTCCCTTTCAGTAATCTCTCTCTCTGTGGATAGATATTTCATTCTCTCCCTTTGTGTGTATTTCATATGATATTATTTATCCCTTTGTCAGCAATGCCAAAAAGAAATTAGCTCTTTAGTAGCCAAATCAATATATCTATGTTGTTCAGTTCAGAGTCAAGTACCTTGTATATTGCTGTTTCAGTTTGTCTTCCAGCTTTCACAACCTTAGGAAACCCAAAGTGTGAACATCTTTCGTCAACATCATTAGATCTTCTGATATAGTATAGGTTGATACAACCTCCTATCACCTTAGTGATATTTAGATAGGGGATGGACCCTGAGTCTACTTCTCAAGTACTCAAATGTGTCCTTCGGTAAGGGTTTAGTAAATATGTCAGCAAGAACTGCTAAGATGTGACTTCACATACTCCAATCTTTTTTTTCTTGAACTTGATCCTTCAAGTAGTGATACTTTATAGATATATGTTTTTTCTTTGCATGCATCACTAGATTATTAGAAATATTAATTGCACTTGTGTTATCACAATAGATTATCACTGGGTCAGTGATCTCCTCATTCATACCTTCCAAAAGTTGTTTTATCCATGCAATATTCAAGAACAATTAGCAGCAGCAACAACATATTCTGCTTCTACATTGGACTAAGAAATGCATACTTATTTCTTACTTATCCAAGTAACCAATCTTTCTCTATAAAAGAATACTCCACTAGTAGTGCTTTTTCTATCATCAATATTTCTAGCCCAATTAGCATGAGTATAAACTTTTAGTTCAAAATTGTCTTCTTTCATACACCATAAACCATAGTTTTTAGTGCTCTTCAAGTATCTCAAAATTCTTTTCACAGCAGTCATGTGTGATTCTTTAGGATTAGCAGAAAATCTTGCTACAATTCCAACTACATGTGCAATATCTAGTCTACTATGCACAACATACATTAATTTTTCAATCATAGATCTATACAAGGTCTGATTTACCTCAATTGACTTGTCATCCTTTTTCAATTTGCATCCGTTAACCATAGGTCTACCGATGGGTTTTGAGTCTTTCATACTGAATGTCTTCAATACTTCCTTGATGTATTTGGATTGAGTGATGTATATGCCTTCATTCTATTGTAAAATTTACAAGCCAAGAAAAAATTTGATCTCACCAAACATCAAAATTTCAAATTCTTTTCTCATTTCATCAACAAAAGATTTGCATAAATTATCATGTCCTCCAAATATGATGTCATCAACAAATATTTCAGCAATAAGAATCTTATCATCAGTTTCATATTTCAAATACAAATTTTTATTGTCACTAATTCTAATAAATCCAATACTAATGAGATAAGAATGCAGTCTTTCATACCATGCTCTCAGTACTTGTTTTAGTCCATATAATACTTTGTGAAACTTACATACCATATTCCTCTAATTAGGATCAACAAAACCTTCAGGTTTTTCAATGTATACCTCTTCCTCAAGTATCTCATTCTGAAATACAGACTTAACAACCATCTGATAAACTTTAAATCCATTGTAAGAAGCATATGCAAGCAATATTCTTACTCCTTCAAGTCTAGAAATGGGTGCAAAATTTTCTCCATAGTCAATTCCCTCTTCTTGTGCATAACCTTTGCATACTAGTCTTTCTTTGTTCCTTGTAACATCTCCATTCTCATTTAATTTTTTTTTTGAATATCCATTTGGTTCCAATCACATTTTTGTCTCTCGATCTCGGTACCAATGTCCATGTTTTATTTTTTTGTATTTGCCCAATCTCTTCATTCATAGCCTTGATCCATTCATCATTTTCTAGTGCATCTCTAACAATTTTAGGATCAAATTCACAAACCAAACATATGTTTTTTCTCAACTTACTTTGTGTCATCATGCTAGCTCTTTTATCTCCATTCGTCTAATCTTGTCGATAATGTCTTCTTACATAACTAGAAAGTACAGTTTTAGATTTTTGTTCTTCAATGTGTTCTCCACTCGGTGCATGATCATTATCTCATCGGTAATAGTTTGTTGATTCTCGGTCTATAAAGACTGTTGCTCAGTAGCATTACCTTGTTTCTCGGTAACATCAAACTGTTGCTCAGGTATCTACTTTTAGGTTCCTCAATATAAACAAGTCTACCATAGTTTTCTGATTCCTTTTTACTTTCTTCATCATTCTTTTCACAAAATTCAAATCAACTCTCACATTTTCACTTTCAATCATTTCTTTAGTAGCCTTGTTCAAACATTTATAAGCTTTTCTTTTAATAGAATATCCTAGAAATATACCTTCATCACCTTTTGAATCAAATTTTCCATTTCTATAATCTTTCATAATGTAACATCTACTTCTAAATATTCTGAAATAACTCACATTAGGTGTGTAACCATACCATAATTCATAAGGTGTCTTATTTGATTCTTTCTTTAGTTGAACTTGGTTCAATGTGTATACAGTAGTACTAAAAATTCTCTCCAATACATTTTTGCAACATCCTTTTCAATCATTAGTGTTTTAGCACAATCCACAATTGATCTATTCCTCCTTTCAACAATTCCATTCTATTGGGGTGTTCTCGGTGCAGATACCTATCTCTTAATTCCATGCTCATTACAAAAATTAGTGAGCTCATCGGAAATAAATTCACCACCTTTATCTGATCTCAAGCATTTCAATTCCTTGCCACTTTTTCTTTATACCACTTAAACATTTTAAAAGCTTCAGATCTTTCTTTCAAGAACATGACAGTCATCATCCTAGAGAAATCATCAATAACCAAGATAAAATATTTCTCCACAATAACTCTAAGTTCTCATAGGACCACACAAGTCAGTATGAACTAACTCCAAAATAGCATTAGATGTATAGTGTTTTCTCTTAAAACTAAATTTTGACATTTTTCTCATTTGACATTGTTTGCACATAACATGGCCAGGTTTGGATAAGCTCAGTAAACCTCTAACTTTTCTTTTCTTATTGATATTAACCATGTTGTCAAAATTCACATGACATAACCTCTTGTTCCATAACCATACATCTTCATTTTAGCCAATAAATAAGAAGTTTCAGCATTGTCAATATAGAACAAGTTACCTTTTGATTGTTCACTAGTACCGATCAACTTTCCATCTTCATCATAGATTTTCACCTTTATATTCTCAAATGCAACTCGGTGACCTATATTATTTAGTTGTGCTACACTCAACAGATTATAATTAAGTCCTTTCACCCAATATACATTCTCACATATGGTCTTATTGTTCAGCAATATATACCCTTTTCTTTTTACTAGGCAAGGTGTATCATTTCTCATTTTAACAAATCCTCTATTATAATGTTCAAGGTATTCAAACTTTTCTTCATTACTAGTCATATGATGTGTATGGCCACTATTAATAATCCATGTATCATTCTTGCTAACTTCAGAAATAACTATTGTTTCAACATACCTTTCTTCTTCTTCAGAATCTTCTTTCAATGCCACAAATACCACTTCTATGTCTTCATCTATCTCGGTGTTGGTGTCCTCATCTTCATCTTCAACTAGGTAACATGCCTTCTTGCCTTTATCCATGTAGTCTTGGTTATCTCTATTTCTATATTGTCGGTTATCTCTGTGATCTCAATAATCTCTTGTCATTTTTCTTTTAATTAGATCTCTCACTTTTTTTCTCATCTTCTTTCCTATCAGGGCATCTAACAACAATGTGACCAATCTCTTTACATCTAAAACAAACCAAGGGTAGTTTACCTCTGTATCTTCCTTTTCCATTTTTGTAGTCTTCTAGCCATTAATGCTTCAAGTTCATCAAATTCATCCTCTTTAGTTTCACTATCACTTTCATTTCTTATTCTATGTCTGCTACTTGACTTTTCAATTTTCAAAGATGACATAAATATAGATTCAACAGTAGGTACAATACTATTGTCATAGTTATTCAACTCAAATGCAGTTAGTCTACCAATTAGACTATCAAGTGAAATGTTATTACCAAGAGATGCTCTCATTTCATGAATTGCAAAGACTCTAATAGCATAGGCAGGTAACAAGGTTCTGAGAATTTTACTTACAACGGTATCTTCATCAATAGTTCCACTTGCTACTTGGATAGCATTCACAACCTCCTTGACTCAATTGATGTACTGAGATATGTTCTCACCTTCTTTCATTTTCATGTCATTGAATTTTCCTCTAAGACTTTCAGCTTTAGCTCTTAACACATTCACATCTCCTCCATAAACTAGTGCAAGTTTATCCCATATCTATTTTGTAGTTGTACATGTCTTAACATCTTCAAATTTGACATTTGATAAGGAAGAAACAATCTCAATCATCATAGCATTGTATTCATGTATTTCTCTTATGTGATTGACAGTCAAAGGTCCATTAGGTAAGATAAACTCATTTTGCAAGTAGTATGTTACAAACTCACCAATCCCTGATAGATACAATTTCATTCTTCTTTGTCATGTCAAGGAGTTTTCTTTGTTCAGCTTTGGCACCTCTCTCTTCTACATCTTGTGATCTTTAACTTAAGTACTTCAAACTTTTCCTTCAAGTACTATATGCTCTGATACCAATTGTTAGATAAATGAGAGGGGGGTGAATCAGTTAATTACAGTTATCCTACAGTCGCAAATACATCCAAATGTATAAAACAAAACTTTCAAATCAATTAATCAACTCGATAATACTTTAACTGTGTCTTTCTGTTCATCTACCTAATACCAGTAATTAACTAGTGAATATACCGGTCAATCCAATTATAGTAATTTGTAAAGTAAAATAACAATTCAAAATATCCATACACATATAACACTTTTATTTTTAATGTGGAAACCCTATTAGGGGAAAAACCACCTGGGACCAGTAACCCAAAATAATTCACTCTTCTGAAGTGAGCTCGGTCAGGAGCCAACCTTGTTAAAGGTTACAATAACACACTGTGAGGTGTGACTTTGTTAGAAGATTTATCACTAACAATTCTCCATGACCAAACATTCACTATGGGGTCAACATGAAAACAATCAACATTTCAAATTTAATGTCATAATGCAATAAAGAAGACTATTAAGTCCCACTCGGTTAAGAGATTTATCTATAGAAATGGTTAGAGTGCAATAGTCATGATCTGATTCAAATCTATGCTAAGCTCAAAAATACCTCTAGCCAATATAATCAATTCAATTTATTTGTATCCTCCAACTCTGTTCTCCTCAGTAAATTTCTTTCTCTGATGCTCGGTGTTGTCTGCAAATTTTCTCATTTTTGTCTTCAACCTATTTGACTAGCTTTACATGAATGCAATCTTCTCACGTGCATTCCAGAATTCATAATGAATCTCTTGTCTCCTTTTATATACATAATAAGCTATTTTATTTCCAACCATAGATTTTGCCTCTTAATCTTCATCGTTGATTTTGCTACTTTAACCTTCCTCAACAATTGTGTCAATACCACATTTCATTCTCCTTTATCCAATCATCCTTGAATTTTGTCACATGTTTGATCATCATAAAAAACTTTATCTTTAACCTCGAAATCATTCACAATTGCCCAGCTCATCATCTTTAGTCGGTAGTCATATGTTCCATTTATGTCTTTCACTTGGTCAATACTGTGATGTGTCGCTGACTTCTAACTAAGTTAACATTGTACTTGGTATGCACTACACTTGCTCAGTGTACATTGTTTCCAACTCGGTGTATACTAAGTTCTTCATTTACCGACCACATAAACTTGTACGTTCTTGATCTTCAAACCATAACAGAATAATGTAATACAATTAAATCACTAACATAATGTCATAGATTATCAATAAGTTACCTGGAATGAATACCATATCCATATATTCCTCATACATCTTATCTTCATGTTAATATCTCATTCCTTCACCATTATTTTCTTCTTCAAATATTTGTTGCTATCATGATAAGTACAGTCAAAACTAGTTGACATCAATGACAATACAATAACTGATTTAATGTGTGTCACATATACCTTTGTAGCTCGGTGATCAACAATTGTTGTCTTTTAAAGTCTATCAATCTCTCATTTAAGTCAATCATTTGTAGTCTATCATGTATCCACTATTTCAAAAAGATATTTTCATTATTTTTAAATATTGAAATTACTATCTCAAGGGGTTTTTTTATAGTTCTTGAATACACTTTCACTATTTTTAAGGATTATATTTATTATTTTTAAGGCATTTTCAAAGCTTTAGCAATTTAATTAACTACTTAAATGAATCTACCCATTATTCTATAAGATACATGTCTATACATTGTTCAAAGGTTTGGTTCACTAAGTAGATTAGGGTGTTTTTTAATCCAAAGCATGGCGTCCATTTTAATATGCAATTGTAGAGTTTATTTAAGAAGTAATGGTGAAAGGTTTGAGGACATTGTCATAATTTTAAAAGGGATGGTATTATATAACTGTCTTCAAGAGAAATGATAGATAGTATGAAGAGTCTAGAAAAGAAGATCCCAATATGAGAAGTCAAAAAGAAATGTCGGTGACACAATAGGGTGGTACTCCATTGACCAAGTCAATTTCAATGTCACATCCCTATTGTCCAGACAACTAGTAGATTAAATGAATAAAGTAATTTGAAATGTCTTCTTTAATAGGAGAAGAGACAAAGATAGGTAGTCAAATAGGGTTAAGTGCAAGAAGTTGGGTGCATATTTGGAGGAAGTCTTGTAGAATTGGAAAATATCACTACAAACGAGCACCCATTTTCATAAAGCGGGTGCCCATTTTTTAATAAATGAGTTTCCATTTTTTTTAAATGGGTGCCCGTTTCTAAATTTTTATTTATTTTTAATTATGACCAGAAATGCATTTTTACACACCGATTTATTTTCTTAAGAAATGGGTGCCCATTTTTTGAATTTTAAATAATGAGCACCTGTTTCTTAAGACATGAGTGGGAAACACACATTCGTCTCAGATTTCGATTCAAAATAGGTTTGGTGTAGCATTGGTGGAACCAAGCCTATGTCTTGACCTACAAAAATTTGGTTAAGGCACTGGAATGCTAGATTTTTGCCTTGTAATTTTTTGAGGGCCTTCTTCATCGTATTTTTTGATGAAACAAAAACCTATTAGAGTTCTCACTACCTGATTTCAAAAATGTAAACTTCATAGTGATACAATTATTTTTACCATCATTGCATTATTTATTAATTAAAAGTGGTACCTAAATATAAAATAGTGAGGTTCACTAAACCTTTAATAAGTTTTTTTATTTTTAAGTTTTTTGGAAAATAAATTATATGATATCAATCTACATACAATTCTCTTGAAGATTAAAAATAAGTAATTTTCATCAAATTATGGTGCTTGTACACTAGAGGTTTTGAAAAAGTATTTAATAGTCAATTAAAAATTAATAATAATAATAATAAATATTAAATAAAGAAATAAGAAAAAATATGCTCATCAATCTTTTGTGTCTTAAACATATTTCCTTAGAAGGATTTGCAAAAATTCATTTATTTAGGTTAAAATATGGTGGTTGTACATGACAATGGTATGGTTTTGAAATAGACATTTTGAAAAAGTGGTTTTTAAACATTTCTACTAAAAAGAAATTTATACTATGTGAATATTTAAATAAATTACATATTTGAAAATTAGACTTCAAGCACTACATTTTCTATTACTAAATTTTTTTAGATTCAATCTTTAAGTACCTTAATTTTAGACATCAATTGATAGAAAATTTTAAAAATAAGAAAAACACTTTCACTTTTTGTCCAAAAGTGGGACTCAACTTCTTGCAGGATTCATTAGAGTTCACAAGTGTTATTTTTGAAGAACATTAGAGAGATGGAAAGGAATGAAAAGAAGGGGGGAACGATGTGGAGAAGAGACTGCAGCGAACGGCAAGAAAACCTTGAGGAGAGATGACAAAAGAACTCTACAAAGGTAAGAGTAGACAAAAGAGATGACAAAGGAACTCTAAAAATGTGAGAATAGAGAAGATAATGGGAAAGAAAGAGATAGGAGTATAAGTTAGTATAATACCCAAAGAAGAGCAATGGAAGGAACATGTAGGTAGGAATTTTGGTGTTCATTTTTTTCAAAAAGGGAAGAAAAATGAGGCTCATATTTGATTTCATGATTTCAATACATTTGGGTGGTTTCAAGTTCAGTTGATTGTTTCATTTTAGAATTAAATTGTTTTAGTGGTTCAGTTATGTCAGTTTGATTAGATGATTATTTATAGTTTAGTTAAAATTGATTAAATGATTAATGGCTCAGCTACAACAGGTTGATCAGATTTGATTATTTATGCTTCTATGTTCAGTGTTTTCTTATGACAGTTCCTTTTTATCATAATGTTTTTTATATTGGTTGGTATAGGTGATTTGGATCAGTATAGAAAAAAATAGGTTTTATGATTAATATTAGGGAAATTTGTTTGATTGATGTTCAATGATTTCACATATTTTTTAGCATGGTAATGATATAGGACAGTTTGGGGTGTGTGTGTGAAAATTGTACCTGATCTGTAGACACAACACTCAGTAAAACATTAGAGGTTAGTGATAATCAAAATCGTGCAAAATTGAAAGCTATCTAACCAAGCGATTTACTGCCTGCTAGTAGGTGCGAGATTAATGTTCTCAGATTGTAATCGAGATCAGTGACCTAGACGACACCTAAATGAAGGATTTGGATGCAATTGATCTAGATATGAGATTGAATGCAATTAATCTATATTTTTGATATTTTCTATGCAATAAGAATGAAAAAAACTGATATGAATCTATGCTAAATGAAATTGATATGCAATGCTATTGAAAATTGATATGCAATGCTAATCTAACAATGATATGTAATATGAATGCAAAAATAAGATTGATCTCACAAAGATGTCGATTCGCAAGAGCTTTGATTCTTCAATTCCAATTCTCCAGCGTGATTGTGCAAAATATGAGATGATTTGTGAAGAGCTAAAGCCTTGTTTTATAGAAATCCAGGGCTTTGGAGGTGCATGGATAAAAGCCATAAATCACTCAAATTAACTCATCTTGATTTTTGAGTTATCTGATCATGAAAGATAGTTAATTCTCAAAATCATGCAAAAATAGCTTTTTAACTCAAATTAGAGTTTAGATCAGCTTTTTGAACTCCAAAAGGATGTTGAGTTCCAAAAAGTCAATAACTTGCATTGATTTTCTGATTTGGAGTTTAACTGTTTCTTTTGAATATGCATAATAATTAAGAATTAAATAAATAAATAAAGTGATTTATCCTCAACTCAACTGATTTTTGAAATAAAATAATTAATTTATGGGTTAATTAACTATTTTACCAAACTTTTATTAAAAATTATATTATTAAATAATGACAACATGCTTTAATTAATTAAATAAGAATTTAATCAATTAAAGATAAGAATTTTGATTTATTGTCAAAATTAAATAATACAATTAATAATAGATAGAATTAAATTTAATTACACAATTAAGTGGCAAATATTAAATCTAATTAATTAAATATGAAAATATTCAATTAATCAAACTTAGGATAAATGTGATTTATCGCCAAATAATCATTAAATTAAAGATAATTAAGATAATTAGGAATATTACTAGGAATATTCCCCAATGCAGAATTTAAGATAATCAATTATGATTCGATGATGTTAGATGTGCCTTAGATTAGGACTTTGATGTCGATTTCGTTCGAATTGTCAATGTAGGAGATTAATGAACTTATAGCCCATTTTTGGGGTATTACATTTTGCCCCTCTTTGAATTACTATGCGAAGCGCAGTGGTTCAAAGATAGTCTGTGTTTGATAAAGATATGAAACTGATTCAAAAGATAAACCGATCTCAAGATAGAAACCGATTGAGAGATATTGAGATAGGAGGTCCTGAATGACCAGAGATAATGTTTACTATAGCAGCAATGAACCAATGATTGTGAAAAAGTGTCAAAATACCTGATTCTAAACCTTAGGATTGATAAGAAGTGAGTGACCCGTTCTAGACTCGATTGTCTTAGCAGAACTAGCAGGTATCACATCCGAATCCTTCAGTTACCAAAGAACCAAGGAAAGAACACTATGATTTGATGGTTGCAAAAACTGATATAGTTTACAAGATTAGGAGAAAACCAGATTGATATGGATCTTGATGAATCTGATATGCCCCAAGTGATGATAGATTTGCCCCGAGTGAAGAGGACTTTTGATGAATCAACGACTAGACGTGATTGTTATCTTGATTATTGAGGGAGATATGATTGCCATAAAGATATGATTTCAAATTTGATTATAGACTTTGAATGATATGCAATACCATGCCCCCTTCGGGATTAAAATTGAAATCTGACAAGAAAAGTCAGCATTGAGAGTTCAGAAGTATGTTAATTGATAAGAAAAGTGGTTATATACGTTCAAGAATGCATTCTGCATCGTTTAGAGGTCCTGGAGACCAAGGTTGACTAGGTTTGATCATGAGTTGACCATAGTTGACCAAGTTAAAAGTTTGATAGTGTGATGTAAGATAATCAGTTAAGTTGAATACTAGATTTCTGCGAAGATTGAAGGTTGATTATGCAAGCAGTAGATAATATGAATGATCTCAGATTTGAATTTTGATCCCAAAAAAGGATTCTACTTGCTATTTCATTGGATGGACCTTCGTGTAAGATTCAGCTCTTGTTAGATTTGAAGATGCGAGTGGAGAATTGTTTAAGCATTGAAGTTCGTTTAGCCATTGTGAGATCATGAAACATGCAAAATGCAAAGAGACATGCAAAATGAAATGCAACCTAAGACCTAGGACCTAGTCACTGATCATGTATCGATTTGTTATCATCATTGAACTTTTAGGTAACTAGATAAATCAATACAATGCCCACTAGCTATGAAACCATAGACATATGAATATCGATTTGTATGCGCAAGAATCAATACAACACCCACTGGTTATGAAACCATGGACATATGAATATTGATTTTATTTTCGGAATGTCGGAGTAGATATAAGCACCAAGGCACAAATGCCAGGATGACCTGAATATCATGTCCATTTTGATATAGCAATTTGTATAAGCATCAAAACATAAACGTCGTGATGACCTGAATATGCCTTGCATTGCAAACACATCAAACAGTCAAGAGATAATTCTAAATCCAATGTGAATTACCCGTAGTGACCCTTTATCATTCACATCCTTAGGTAAGATCACATTTCACAGTAGGAAAAAGAACTCACTCAAAAAGACAATAGTTAGATCAAACTTCCTTGAATTTTTCAGGTATCAATGGTCGAGGTACGCATGGCCATCCAATTCGAGATAGAGGCTCTTATAGTTGGACACCATTTCAATCCGAAATTTCCAAAGTTGTTAGATTTTCACATACAAGCAAAAGACAAAGAAAAGATTATGCCCCCAGTCATCACTCTCTAAATCCTATAAAGGACATTATCGAAGAGCTCGAAGGGACACAATATGCAAAATCTCAATGTGAATCAGTAAGCATAGAAGGAGATAAAAGCATGAAGCACAGATTGTTTTTAGTTGAGTTTTGATGTTTGATTGTTGTAGATGCAAAATCCTTTCTGGAGACGGGACAGACTGACTGACTCAACTGGAAGCTTCAAAGGACTCTGACTGGATAGGAAATGTCTAAGATACATGGGAGACCATAGGATATGACATTGATTGCCCCCAAATTTTAACATTGATAGGATACAGACGCTTGAGCTGATTGGTGTACAGACCGACTTATTGAAACCAGGATATGCAGAAACAAACCAGGAGATATGTACAAACTAAAGCAAGACTGAAAGCTGGGAAAGACCAAGATTGTGCTGATAGATGGAGCATTTGGAACAAGTGGTGCCCGTTTGCCAAGTTTTCACCATCTTGGTAGAGATTCTATTTTTGCTACCGAGGTGCCTGTTTCCAGGTTTTCACCAAGGCACTTTTTTTTTCTTTTTTCATTTTTTTGTATTTTTCATTTTTTCAATTTTTTTGTACTTTTGATATTTTTTGATTTTTTTGTGAATCATCAAGGCGCCTATTGCTAGGTTTTCACCAAGATGTTCATTTTTTCAGGACTTTTTCTGATTTTTAAGATTTTTTTAGGACATTTACCAAGCACTGAATGTCTTAGGCGTAGAATTTCTTCAGATGGAGAACGTTGATTGGTTCTCGGAGCTGTTCTCCTTCAATCGTTGAGAGTTGATAGGTACCAGAGCCAAAAGTAGCAGTGATAACAAAGGGACCCAACCAATTGGGTTTGAACTTCCCCTTGCGTTCTCGATGTGATTGATTTTTAGGATTTTCTCTCAACACTAGAAAGCCAACCTGAAATTCTCTATGTCTGACTTTCTTGTTGTAGCCTCTAGACATTCTTTTCTGATACTCTCTGAGATGATCATACGCTACTTGCCTGCGTTCATCTAGTAATTCAAGTTCTTGTAACCTAGACACTCTGTAGTCTTCATCAGTGACAAGTCCATGCATTTTGATTCTGAGTGATGGGATTTCAACCTCAATAGGTAGTACCGCTTCAGACCCATAAACTAAAGCGAAAGGTGTAGCCCCTGTAGGCATTCTGATACTAGTTCTGTATGCCCAGAGAGCTAGATTGATCATCAGATGCCAGTCTCTTCCTATTTTATTCACTGTTCTGTGCAAGATCTTCAGGAGATTTTTGTTTGAAGCCTCAGCTTGTCCGTTCCCTTGAGGATAGTAGATAGATGACCAATGTTGAGTAATCTTGAACTTAGCACATAAGTCATCTAGGTCCTTGGAAATGTGTGTGTGAAAATTGTACCTGATCTATAGATACAACACTTAGTAAAACATTAGAGGTTAGTGATAATCAAAATCGTGCAAAATTGAAAGCTATCTAACCAAGTGATTTACTGCCTTCTAGTAAGTGCGAGGTTAATGTTCTCAGATTGTAATCGAGATCAGTGACCTAGACGACACCTAAATGAAGGATTTGGATGCAATTGATCTAGATATGAGATTGAATGCAATTAATCTATATTTTTGATATTTTCTATGCAATAAGAATGAAAAAAACTGATATGAATCTATGCTAAATGAAATTGATATGCAATGCTATTGAAAATTGATATGCAATGCTAATCTAACAATGATATGTAATATGAATGCAAAAATAAGATTGATCTCACAAAGATGTCGATTCGCAAGAGCTTTGATTCTTCAATTCCAATTCTCCAGCGTGATTGTGCAAAATATGAGATGATTTGTGAAGAGCTAAAGCCTTATTTTATAGAAATCCAGGGCTTTGGAGGTGCATGGATAAAAGCCATAAATCACTCAAATTAACTCATCTTGATTTTTGAGTTATCTGATCATGAAAGATAGTTAATTCTCAAAATCATGCAAAAATAGCTTTTTAACTCAAATTAGAGTTTAGATCAGCTTTTTGAACTCCAAAAGGATGTTGAGTTCCAAAAAGTCAATAACTTGCATTGATTTTCTGATTTGGAGTTTAACTGTTTCTTTTGAATATGCATAATAATTAAGAATTAAATAAATAAATAAAGTGATTTATCCTCAACTCAACTGATTTTTGAAATAAAATAATTAATTTATGGGTTAATTAACTATTTTACCAAACTTTTATTAAAAATTATATTATTAAATAATGACAACATGCTTTAATTAATTAAATAAGAATTTAATCAATTAAAGATAGAAATTTTGATTTATTGTCAAAATTAAATAATACAATTAATAATAGATAGAATTAAATTTAATTACATAATTAAGTGGCAAATATTAAATCTAATTAATTAAATATGAAAATATTCAATTAATCAAACTTAGGATAAATGTGATTTATTGCCAAATAATCATTAAATTAAAGATAATTAAGATAATTAGGAATATTACTAGGAATATTCCTCGATGCAGAATTTAAGATAATCAATTATGATTCGATGATGTTAGATGTGCCTTAGATTAGGACTTTGATGTCGATTTCGTTCGAATTGTCGATGTAGGAGATTAATGAACTTATAGCCCATTTTTGGGGTATTACATGGGGTAGTTTATTTTTTATTAAAAGATGGAATGGAGAGCTCCATGAACCCAGATAATGGCAATCACATTATGGCTCACACCAAACAACCAGACTTCATGCCATTATAGACAAAAGCCACCAAAAACCATCAATGAGAAAAATTAATCAAAACTAAATGTTCAACACTCTTAACTAGCCCTACTCTAACACCGCTATCATTGTTATCCATACTATTGTCTATCTACATCTGAGTAAAACAAAATAACTTATTTTTCCTAACGGTAGGAATCACACAGTTCTCATTCATACTAATAACAACACAACATAAAATATCAACATCGTAAATTTTAACAAAGCCAAGCATAAGCATATCAACATTACAGCTGAAACTAGAGAAAGGTAAATTAATGATCATTTAGAATTAGAAATAGTCTCACAGTCCTTTGAGAGACTATTAAGATCCTTCTTCCAATCTTCAGCATCATCTCCCTTAGGTTCCTCGTCATCCTTCTCATCTTGCTTCTTCTTTTCACTTTTCCTCATCCTTCTTTTTCCCATAGCCACTCTAAATATAGTATTCTTGATTATGTTGTTCAAGAACCTACAGAGAGTAGAGATAGCATCATTGAAATCCTCTTTAGGAAAAATAGGGGTACTAGAATTTCATTCTTTTCTAGATGTCCTTAATTTGTTCCAACATGTCATTATCCTCTTCATGATCCAATTGAGGGGCAGGGGATTCGTTCATCATCTAGCTCTCTTCAAGAATAACAAGGAAGTACAAGCCGTATTCACGATTTTCTCTAAGTCATCAAATTTCATGGTGATTTCTAGGGATTTCTCTTCTTCGGTATCTTCCACCTATTATAGTTCTATACAACAATTACAATTTAATATTTTTAGCAAAGAACTTAAATTTTCATATGAGTACAAAGCATATTGTTGTCTAGTACCATTTTACTTACAAAATGGTAGATGATGGAAGGATGATGTCCCAAAAATTTGAGACTTGGAAAGGGTTGCGTTTACAAAGTCAATAATTATAAAGATTATTTTTAACTAAGATATGTATTTTGAGATGTTTAAATTAGTTTTCAAATCTCCAGCAAAATTAAGATTAAAAGTTAATTTTTTGTTCATAATTTTAAAGTGAATTTCTATATTAGCAATTTGTTCATTTAAGATTGAAAAATCAATTAAGTTTCATAAGAAATAGGCAATGGGTATCTCCTCCCCTATAGATATTTTCTCTTTAAGCAATGGGCATGAGCTTATCAATCATTCCAAGTTTATGGATTCTTTGGAAAAAATTATATGGTAACTCTGTAAATCAATGAAAAGTAATGGAAATATTCTTTGGTAAGTCTGTAAATTGGTGAAAAGCAAGTCCAATTGTAATTATTGCAATTCAACACAGTTCTCTTTTCATCTCTTTCTTGGAATGTAAAGATGGTTCCTTTTTCCCATTTAATAGATTCAGTCTCCTTCATTTCTATATATATACAAGTGGCCAAATCAATCATTATGCAGAGAGACAATGAATGTTAGAACTCAATTGAAGATATTGAATTGCATCCATCTCTGCTTAGTTTTCCCATCGCGTCCTATGCCATTTATGCTATATCGATAGGATTTATTGTTTCATTGTTTTTGATTTAATAGTAAATAAATTTTAATGGGTTTTTCTGTATAGAAATAGATTCTTTTTTGTTCTTTTAGATTAGGTCTGGTTTGATTGGTAAGTGATTTATGTGGTAGGTACGAAGTCATGAGGTTCAGTCTCTCCCCTGTTCAAACTCCGAGGAAAAATAAGTTTTAATGGGTTTTTAAAATTCAAAGGAAAAATCGATTCTTTGTTATTGTTTGCAAATCTCATTTAAGTTTTATTTATTTGGTTGTAGTAAATTTGACTAAGTTTAATTTCAGTTTCATTTTCCATCATGTCTATATTATTTATGATATATGATTGTATTTTTGTATTATTTTTAATTAATGATAAATAAATTTTAATGGGTTTATAAAAATGAAATTTTTTTAATTGTTAGTAAATCTCAATTATGTTTTATTTTTAGTATAGTTATAGTAAATTGGATTAAAATTTCAAATGCTTATGATTGTATCACTTGGTACTCAGTTTTCTGCTGTAAATTCTGCATGTTTTTATTTGGAATGTTTATTTTGTAGTGGAAATCTAAGGCCTGGGAGTAAGGTTGCCCAACAGAGACACAAAGTCTATGAGCAAATTAGTTCAGCTAGAGTCACCATGGAAAAAAAAATTCTACCTAATAGGGGAGCACGAGCCTATAGGTTGAAACCTCTTTGGCTAAGAGTCAAGGATTGAGGGGTATCCATTCCGCCAAATTCACTTGGAGATTGACCATTCTACCAAATTCACTCAAGGCACAATCCCGGCCACATTCCTTATGATGATTTATCTTATGCAGTTATCACAGAATCTGCCCTCTCTTTAGCTTTGGATCATAGGAGATAATTGAAAGTTTCTTGTGATTTCTTGATATATAAAATTATAGTGTTTTTTTAATGGGTCAGAGTCAAATGAGATGTCAATTGTTTCATGTGTTTATATATTATTTAAATTGTATATAATAAGTGGTATGAGTTTTCTACATTTTTTTTTTTGATTGATGAAGGGCCGAAGCTGGGATTTTTATATATATAAATATAAACATAAATTAACAAAGTATCTATCATCAGTTCAAGCCCACTATTGCAGGGTCTAATGTTCAGAATGAAATCATTTCAACTTTCAGCAACAGTAATCGACTGATACTGATATTTACTTCTAATTTCTTCAGTACATAACACCAGGGATAGCCGTGAAAACCAATACAAATCACCACCTGCAAAAAGCTTCTCGAACTCAAAAATCTACTCCACTAGGTACAAAACATCACTGTGAACGGTCACTGAGCCCCTCAGATTAGTCGGCAATAACTGCGCCACCAAACCAGTTGAAAACCGCTACTAAAGCCATCAATTCTGGTACTTCCTATCATGAAAATCCTCTACAAACTTGAAATGCAACGGTCATCCTCAGGGTGCCAACAGCCTATCAACAGTCAACATCTGAACTGAGATCTACTTTATATCACCACCGTTAGATCATCATGTTTCGCGGGCTTGGCAACTTTAACTCTGCAACGCCGACATTCCCTTAATGGTTGTCGCATGATCGCATAGTTTGAAAATGGCTTATGTGAACATGCGACACCCCATAAACCTTCACCACCATTAACTACCCTTGGGTATTGGACCCACAATGTACATCCACCTCAGCGCTCTCCAGCCAATCAGAAAGGAGACACGTTGGCAAGACCTGACACACGGACCCATACCGTAGTTCATAGCTTTTTTGTGAGGTCTGGTGGTTAGTCGCATGTTCGCATAGCTTGAAATAGAGCTATGAGAACATGCAACAAACCGCCAGCATGTTGCCACAGGCTAACTAAAAACTGCCATGTTACTGCCACATCTCTATGATGCGTCCAATAGAACACTACCACCTCAGCTTCCATTTGACAGCACGTCTATAGTACTTCCATCACCAACGGGCCTAGGAACAGGTGTCAACTGGTCACATGATCACATGTTAGAAAACTTTGACATGTGATCATGCGACAGCCAACCACAGGATGCCACATAACAACCAACGGGACCATTGCCCTCCCCGCCAATGGGCCCCAGCACAAGAAGTAACCGGTCGCATGGTCGCATGTCAGAAAACTCTGACATGCGATCATGCGACCACCAATCATTTTAAAACCCTTGAAGACCTGGCCCCACCATCCGATCGCACTTGAGCAGTTAGGATCGATGAACAAGGAGTACTGGCAAAAGGGAAGAAATGCGAGGTTGGAAACATCCTAGGTTTTCGGCAAAGGATCGAAAACATCCAGGGATTTCGGTGCTAGAAGATAAGTGTGCAAACTCGGGAAGGCACAAGGTCGAAAACAACCAGGGTATTCATGCAGACCAAACAGAAAACATTGTAGGTTTTCGACACTTTGGTAGAATTCAGATCTCTGGGACCCACGATGCATATCCATCTTAGCGCTTGTTGGTCAATCAGAAAGGGACATGTCAGCAAGACCCGACACACGGACCCACCTTTAATTCCGCAACAGCATCTTTCAACAGTTGTCGCATGATCACATAGCCAGGAAAAGGGTTATGCGAACATGCGACACACTGTAGGTCTTTATCACCGTTAACTACCACTATCAGATCATCCACGCTATGACCCCACTGAAAAGTCTACGCCCACTAATGTGTTAACATTCCCTTTCTAGCTCAGCCAATCACAACCTGACACCTTGGCGATGAATCATCACACGGTCCCACTGCTGACAAACCATCAGCATCTAATTGGATAGTGGGTGCATGATCGCATGGGGAGAGAATATTCTATGCGATCACACACCGGTCGTCGATCAAAAACTCTAACACAAGCCCTGCTGACAACATGCCACCTCATATTTTCCTTATCAGACGGTGGGCACATGATCGCATGGGATGAGAATATTCCATGCGATCACATGCCAACCATCAATCAAAATCTCTAACACAAGTCCCACTGACAACACTCCACCTCTATATTTCCTTCGGCCAATAAGAAAGTGCCATTTGTGCATACATGTCACCATGGACCCATAGTTTGAAACCCTACACCGTAAAGAAGAATCAACGGCTGGCGTGATTTCGCATAGCTCTGACAAATCCCTTGTGCTTTAGCGACCACCATTGATGCTCTGACATGTCAGGACCGTCTGACTCATCCGAAAACCAGGTCCCACCATTGAGATTCAGCAACAAAGGCAAACTCACAGTCGCTGGATAGACTTTCTTCATTACCCGACCTAGCGACGACTAACATGATAAAGAATTGGGCCCCACACAATTGCAGCAGTGCACATAGGAAATGCTAGTGTCAGAGATTTAACTGCGCAGAGGTGAATGACCGAAAACAACCCAGGTTTTCAACGCCAGAAGATAACTCATGTCCAGACACCCTCACTCTTCGATGGACAATAGGTATCTGCTCCTCTTGTCCTAATCCTACTCCTCATTTAATGTTCTAAACTCCTACATGCGCTATGCACTATGAGAGAAGACGCCTGTCTTATCACCACAAGGAGCTGTTCTGTCAACTTCTAAGGCAAAAGTATATCAGGACCTGATTTGACCATTTTGATTTAGTGGTTAGATTCAATGAGCTCCGTTGAAACTCCGTTGATGTCAGATACAATTTTCAAATTTGTTCCTCTAGCTGCCAAGTTAGCCAGCTTATCTGCTTCAATGTTTCCTTCTCTGAAAGTATGGTTAATGGTTTTCGATTCAAAATTATCCATTAACTGTAAGATTACCTCTAAAACTACCATAACACGCCAATTTGGAGTTGATCTGACTTTGATTGCATTGATGGTAATCAGTGAGTCTCCCTCAATTTCAAGCTTTGAGATCCCTATTTCCCGAGCTAGTATTAGTCCAGACAATAGTGCTTTAAATTCTGCCATATTGTTGGTATATTTGGGTAATGGTATGGCTTGTTTGGCAATCACATTCCTAGTTTTCTACATTGAATAGATGTATAATAACTTTTAGTTTTAATTATATATATTTTAATTAAGAATCAAGTTTCTATTAAACACAATCTTACCCTCTATTTCCATAAACTCTCTCAATTAATTTATAAAATTCTAATTTTGATTCTAGATTTTTAGAATCACACCAACTAATAAGATATAAAGATTTTATTATAAATCTCAAAATTTATCAAAACAACAATATAATTTCAATGGTTGGTTCCTTTGGTCTATTTGGTAGGGCACCACAGTTGTATTGGTCTTTCATTGTCACATCTTTTAAATGCTCTTGTAAAAGGTTTCGGGTCCTCTCAAAACCCGATTTTATGTAATCAAAACAATATAATTTCAATAGGTTAATGTCAAGTAAGACGTCAAATTTTTATTTGTTTATATATTATTTAAATTGTTTACAGTAATTGGTCTGAGTTTTCTACAAATATGAAATAGATATATAATAGTTTTTTTGTTTTCAAAGTGTATATATCTCAATCAAAAAATAAGTTTCTATTCAGCTCAATTTTATCCCTTTATTGTACAAATACTCAATTAATTTATGAAATTCTAATTTTATTTCTGAAATTCTAAAATCAAGCAAACAATCAAGACATAAAAAATTATAAATAAATATTTAAAATATATAAAAAATTAAATATAAAATTAAATATAAAAAATTATTAATAAATTTTCAAAGATATGGTTTTTAGAATATTTATATCATATTATTATTGTTTTATATATATTTCAATTATAGATACAAATAATTACTCTATCACAACCATTTTTCAGAATTAAAAAGTTGATGATATCTTTGAACAAGATAATCTCTTCCAAAAAGGCTGAAAGTAAACACAGCCAAGTCATCAATACTTAACAAAAATGGGGGAAATGTAAACGTAAACCTTAAGCCTTCATTTTCAAACGGAAGTCCACTGGAAATTTTCAAATCAAACTCCTTGACTATTACCCAGTCTAAATTACAGTCTGGTCTTTTAGTCCAAAGAATTGACTGTTCTTTTATGGTGGTTTACAGTTAAGCTTTTGGAGTCTGTATTTATGGTTTTTGGAGTCAATACTTTGAGTCTTCACCTAAAAATATATTTAATTTTTAAGTTGAATGTTTATGAATAATTTGTTATTATCTTTTATGATATTTTAGAGTCAATATTTTTGAGTCATGGCTCATAAATATATTAATTTGATTTTTAAATAGTGTCTATGAAAAATTGGCTATTCTCTTCTATGATAATTGTACTTTGAGATTGTGACTCACAAATATAGTGACTTCTAAACTGAGTCTATGAATAATTTATCATTAACTTTTATATTTGAATTTTGGTGGGCTCAATGAGAACCATTGAGCTTCACGGCTAGGCCAACCAACTGTTGACTACAGTCAATACTTTGAATCTTGACCCACAAATATACTTGACCTCTCATTTGAACTTTTATGATAAATAGCTTGTTATGACAGTCAATGCTATTTAGTCTCTATGACATTTGCACTGAGCAATTTTGATTACTTTTGTCTATTCAAAGATCAAAATGCATTCTTCATGAACTAAATGGTGGGACTTGTTGAAAAGGTGTTGTATACCTTATATAATAAAATCTTTTGCATCTTTTGACAATCATTTGTACATGACATTGCAATGTATATAATATAAACAAGTGCCACTAGTGGCTAAGTACTTGCCTTTAATTATAGTAGAAACTAAAGCAGAAGTAATAGTATATTAATTTTTTAATTACTATGTTTTATATAGTAATAGTAGAAGTAATAATTTTTTATAAATTTTTAAGTTATACTATTATTATTAATTTTTTAATTATTATGTTTTATATAGTTACATTAGAAGTAATAACTTTTTATAAAAGAATTTTTATTAAAACTATTATAAATAAATAAATTTAAATAAATTGATCTTTTAAACTAAATTTTAAAAAGTTTTTCAAAATAAAACTATTATAATAATATTAAATATCAATTTAATATAGTTTAATTTAAATATTAATATTTTGTAAAGAAAAAATAAAAATTATAAGCAAATAAAATCACATAATTTTTTTACATAAATAGTTGTTAATGTATAATTAGTATATAATAAAAATTAAAATTAAAAACCCTTAAAAATATGAATAAAAATAAATAAATATTATAATATCATAGGTTGTTATATAAGTTATAATATATTGAAAAATTAATAGTATAAACTTATAATGAAATATAAAATAGAATTTATTTTCATTGGTGTAGAACAGTTCATTTAATCACTAGCTAACCAAAAAATCCAAAAACGGATGCAATAGTACTTGCTTAACCTATCGGCAAGTAACACATAAAGACGGAATCATAATTTAATCATCTTATACTCAATCTGACTAAGTCAAAAACATATTGAATGATTATCAACTTAATGACCATAAAAATATTAGACCATACGAATTGATAAAAGACTTACCAAAACCTTACATATGCATCTACACAATATCACACCTACCCTAGAACCTTAAATTAATCATGTTGACTATAACACTCATTCACCAAACTTTAAGCTTCAAGATGTGAATTTATTGTTTGGTAATAGAGAGATTATAAAGTGCATTCTTTATCTTTGGTGTGGCATTGCAATCTTTGTAAATTCTGTCAAGCATTTATTAATAATTATTTTCCATCATTTCTGATAATTTAATAGGGCTTGCCTTCACTTAACTGTTAACCACTACATTCTAGTTAATGCATCTCAATCGATTTTTGTCTGTAATCACATCAGCCAATTAAAATAAGGAAAGAAACGGTCATACGAACGTTCTCATAGTCTAATGTCAAGAATTTGATCTTTGATGTTTCTCTCACTTATGTTTCAAGAATATGATGGATGATAATTACTTAATCTATTATTATTATTATGATATAGTTCTTTTGGGTCTCTTCATTCAATATATAAATATAACTAAATTGGAAGAAGAGGCAGGTTTTGCTTATCTGAATTATACCAGCTATCAAATTTGTAGTACCACTTTTTCCTTGAAATATAAGATATATAAAACTGGTTCAAAGATTTTGGACGTAGACATGATGTAGACATTTGACTGGAATATATTGCACCTGTTACTAAATACATCAGTCTTTATCAAAACCATTAAATGTACAGTAATCTGTCATACTCTATTCCCATGATATATAGGAATATCTTTGGGCCTAGTTGAACCTTCATGATCCCGCATCAATACCCATCATCAATACCCAACTAGAAGCAACATGTGTGTCTATGTGTTCTTGATTAAGTTACTAAACTAGCATAAGCAACATGTGTGTGCGTGTTGTGCGTGTGTGTGTGAACTTGCAAATGAATATCAGTATTATGTAATAGAAACTTAAGTGAACCAATGAAGGACAAATGAAGTGTGTCAAGTTGGTATTATGAGCTTCAAAGGAATTGTTTCGTGCATATGGAAAAAGTAATTGTATCAATTATCTTTTGTTTACTTATCACTCTCTATGTAGTGAGCCCTTTGGTAGTGAGCCTTTACTTTTGGGCGGTGAGTAGTATAGTGAGCACTTGTAATATTCTATAACTAGCTATACAATATTCACAATTAACCCTCTTTGTGGTTTTTCTAAATTGGTTTTCCATGATAAAAATATGGTGTTTACTTGTGCTTATGGTGTTTATGTTTCAAATGATTACTTTGGTTATAAATGGTAAGAGTATTGTATGATGCATTAATAAAATTGAATTAAAAGTTTTAGTAAATATTGATTCACCACCCCCCCCCCCCCCTCCCCACCTCTCAGTATTATAGTTGTTCAACAACTTATGGAGTAAAACATAATTTAAATAAAGTGCTTGTTAACAAGGGTTCTTTTCTGATACAATTTCCCTAAATTCCTAGAGCCTTCCAATGGTGGTATCTTATAATACATTTTGGAGCACTAAATTTTCAAGGGAAAACCAAAAAATAGAAAGAGTAATGCATTCCACACAAAAGCATAAAAGAACAAAATTTACATAGAAAACCTAATAAGGGAAAACCTATGGCGAGGAGTTGGATCTACTATCCAAATCTAACCTCACAAGTGAAAACTAGAGTACATTATACTTTATGAGTTGCTACCCAAATGAAACTGCAACTTCCTTAAGACAACATGTCTTTAGAAAAATCTACAATTGGACTTTGAGCTATTATAATGCATCTACTACATGTGGATGGTATAGTTCCCTTTTTCACACACTTATTCCAACTCCATACAATTACAAATGATTTTATCTTATATAGATATCCTCCGCCACTTCTCAAAACATCACCTATATTGGCTCCAGATAGATTTTAATTAAAAGCATGAAATGCTTTACCAATTAGCCTCAAACACAAAGATCCCCAAAGATATCAAGTTGTGGATCAACCCAAGGTTCAACTAGGCCCAAAGACATTTCTATATATCATTCAATGAAAATACCCATCATCAAAATTAACAACTTTAAAGATAACTATTACTGCAATATTGTTTAAAATTTAGACAATAATCAGCAAATGTTGTAACTATTGGAATATATACTTTGAATCTTGACCCACAAATATATGCTCAACATTACAATTTCTTAATTATTAAAAATATTATTACTTCTACTATGACTTTAAAAAATATAATAATTCAAAAATCAATACACTATTACTTCTCCTTTATTTCTACAATTTAACTAATAAAGACAAGTACTTAGCCACATGGCACTTGTTGTATATAGAATGTATGAGTGTACAATGAGGTAGATGGTCATTCTAATTTTATCTTTTCTTATATATGTGCAGATAATGATGATATATGAATGACTGAATGAATGAATGAGTGTGTTGTGAGATAGGTAGATAAAGATCGATCTGTCAATATTATAGCAAGTTAATATAAATTATATTTGAATTATTCAATTTCATTGCACATTTTTATGTATATGTGCTAATTTAATATAATTTATTTTGTAAGTAATTTTTTTAGTATAATAGGCTTTATATGGTAATTTAGCTAGGTTTATATGGTAATTTAGGCTTTTCAACCTAATTGCATATAGAGTTGTATTTTTTTAACTTTGGTTTCATCTTGATCTTGAATCTGGGAAATTTTTGTGTCTCAATTATAGTTCTTTGTTTTAATGGACCTAGGTATAGTAGAGATTTTTGTTTCAAAAAAGCTCCATGCCTTAAAAGTTTTTCAAAATTGCATTAGATATGTCAAGAAGCCTTTGTCATTTATTTAAAAAGCAAAATGAATCCTTCATTATGAATTCCTCGCTTATAAAAGCTTCTAAAGTCTAGTTTTCTTGAGAAAACTAAGTGGTTATAGGATTTGTTGGGCTTGGGAGGGAATTGCAAATGATCTTTTTATTTTGAAAACCCCAAAAGGAAGCCATGACTCGTGATTAAGGAGAGGGAACAAATCTTGGAGCCCTAGTTTCACATTTTGTTCATCATGACCACAGAAGGAGGTGAAGGAAAAATGAGGAACAATAGTTTATTCTATATTGAAAGGTCTTGGAGCATTAGTTTGTATTGAAAGATTCAATTTGTTCTATGAGATAGCAATGGGTTCCAAGGAGTAGAGGGTAACTTTGTAACTAGGAGTAGTAATTAATATGATTTTTCTTAAAAAGAGGTAGGGTTTGAGAAAAAACCCATGAGTTTAATGCGTCGATGTCCTCTTCTATTGTTCATGCATTAGTTAAGAGATATTTATTGTTCTATAGAATGATTCATTCACTATTTTAAATGAATTCATTCACCTTTAAGGAGGAGATATTTACTATTCCAAAACATGTATCCACTATTTCAAAAAGATATTTTCACTATTTTCAGAGATTGAAATCACTATCTCAAAGAGTTTGTTTCATAGTTCTTGAATACACTTTCACTATTTGTAGGGATTACATTGGTTATTTTTAAGGGATTTTTAAATCTTTAGCAATTTTATTTACTAAGTAAATGAATCTAACTATTGTTCTCTGAGATACATGTGTATGCATTGTTCAAAGATTTGGTTCACTAAGTAGGGTTTTTTTAATCCAAATCATGACATACCTTTTACGATGCAGTTGTAGAGTTTATTTATGAAGTAATGGTGAAAGGTTTGAGGACATTGGCATAATGAAAATGGAGGGTAGCATTTTCTTAACTATCTTCAAAAGCAATGATAGATTGTATGAAGAGTCTAGGATAGAAGATCCTAATATGAGCAGTTAAAAAGAAGTCGTAGTGATCCAATACGGTTGTATTCCATTGACCAAGTCAATTTCAATGTCACATCCCTATTGTCCAGACAACTAGTAGATTAAATGAATAAAGTAATTTGAAATGTCTTCTTTAATAGGAGAAGAGACAAAGATAGGTAGTCAAAAAAGAACTTATGATGGTAATTTCCTTCATTCCATGACAAGAGACAATAATAATTTAATAAGAGAGGAAGGAGTGTGGGGGAAGAGGGTCAAGTCATAGGGCATGTCATCCTTGTCCATGGATAGAAAAATCTAACATGTCAAGTAGAAAAGATAAAATAAAATAATTGATGACCATGTTTCCTTCAAAAGCATTACAATCCAGGCTCCATTGGAGAAACAAGTGTTATTTTTGAAACAAGTGTTACTTTTGAAGAACATTAGAGAGAGGGGAAGGAAGTAAAAAAAGGGTTGAACGATGTGGAGAAGAGATTGCAATGAATGGAAAGAAGACCTTAATGAGAGATGAAAAAAGAACTAGATACAAAGGTAAGAATAGACAAAAGAGCCGACAAAAGAACTCTACAAAGGTGAGAATAGAGAAGATAATGGGAAAGAAAGAGATAGGAGTATAAGTAAGTATGTGAATACCTAGAGAAGAGCGATGGAAGGAACATGTATGTAGGAATCTTGGTGCTCTTTTTTTTAAAAGGGGGGAGAAAAATGAGGCTTATATTTGATTTCATGATTTCTGTACAGTTGGCTGGTTTCAACTTCAGTTGATTACTTCATTTTAGTGTTATATTCTTTCAGTGGTTCAGTTATGTCAATTTGATCAAATGATTATTTATGGTTTAGTTATGTTAGTTTGATCAGATGATTAATGGCTCAGCTATGATAGGTTGATCAGATTTGATTATTTATGCTTGAATGTTCAGTGTTTGCATGTGACAGTTATTTTTTATCACAAATGTTTTTTTTATTGGTAGGTACAGTTGATTTGGAATAGTACAAGATAGAGAGTGTTATGATGTGTTTGATTGATGTAACAATGATTTCACATATTTTTTAGTATGGTAATGATATAGGACAGTTTAAGGTAGTTTATTTTTTATTAAGATGGAATGGAGAGGGCCATGAACCCAGATAATGGCAATCACATTAGAGCTCAGATCAAACAACCAAACTTTAGGCCATTACAGATGAAAGCCACTAAAAACCATCAATAAGAAAAATTAATCAAAAAAAAATGTTCAACACTCTTAACTAGCCCTACTCTAACACCTCTATCACTATTATCCATACTATTGTATATCTTCATCTGAGTAAAACAAAATAACTTCTTTTTCCTAATGGTAGGAATCGCACAGTTCCATTCCATACTAATAAGAGCACAACATAAGATATCAACATCGTAAACTTTGACAAAGCCAACCATAAGCATATCAACATTACAGCTGAAACTAGAGAAAGGTAAATTAATGATCATTTGGAATTATAAATAGTCTCCCAGTCCTTTGAGATACTATTAAGATCCTTCTTCCAGTCTGCAGCATCAGCTCCCTTAGGTTCCTCGCCGTCCTTCTCATCCCGCTTCTTCTTCTTTTCACTTTTTCGCATCCTTCTTTTTCTCATAGCCACTCCAAAGATAGTCTTCTTTATTATGCTATTCAACAACATGCAGAGAGTAGAGATAGCAGCATTCAAATCAACTTTAGAAATATTAGAGTTAATATAATCTTCTAGACTAGTCATTCTTTTCTAGAGGTCCTTAATCTGTTCTAACATGTCATTATCCTCTTCATGATCCAATTTAGGGGCAAGGTATTTTTTCATCATCCAACCCTCTTCAGGAATAACAGGGAAGTACATGTCATATTCACGATTTCCTCTAAGTCGTCAAGATTCATGGTGATCTTTGGGGATTTCTCTTCTTCAGTCTCCCTCTTTAGTCTCTTTTTCATAATCCTCATCCTCTGAATTTCTGTGCCTTCACTTTCATCAGGTTCATACTCAAAGTCTATTTCAGCTCCTCTTCAAGATTTTTCCCTTGATATCTTTTATATTCCTCAAGAGGGCAGACCTGCGTTCCCCAGAACTCATGCCAAACTTCTTTTCTCTAGAACTATCTTGATCATGATTGAATTGGGAAAATATTAAAATCCAATTTTTCAGTAAACTGCATTTTTGAGTCAATATGATGGAACCTTAGGTTCCTATGTATAAGTGTCCTTTGAGAGATCATGTAAGGAGAAATATGTGTAGCTTTGAACCATTTGAAAGCAGGAGCATAGGCAGCCCTTGGCTGATGTGTACCCTTGTGACCTCAAGTCCATAGGGGGGAGGGTCTAGGGGATCGATAACTCCGGGGATAGTATTTTTTAAAAATTTATTTGATCTTCTCTCTTTAATTTTAATATATTCTAGTTATGATGCAAGATAATTTAGTGGTGTGACAATGATCTTGCATCACTCAAAAATATTACATTTTTTTTTTGTTTTTTAATATCCTTTAATTATTTTAGAGCTCATGAACACACTAGATGTAGGTGTCACCGAAAAATCATCTCATTATCCTACATTGTTTGAAAGATATTAAATTTTTTGTCCCATGAAATTTCTCCAATGAAGTTTCAAACTCAAAATTGAGGACCTTAGAAGAAACAAAATAGTTTGAAAAATTAGACAAATAGATCTTTAGATTATTTGGTTTTTTATACCTCTTCATGAGCTTTCCAATGATATGTTATAATACCAAATTGGACGCTTGATTCAAATGGATACAGCTCTCAAAAGTTGTGCCGCAAAAACTCAAATTGCAATGAAAAATTCGCCTAGGCAGGAAAATGAATTACTAGACATTTGAGCACCAAAAAGAAGAAAATTTACACTTTTTGGAACATTCTAAGGTAGTTTTTGGTGCTAAATAAAGAGGTCAGTCGAGGTTTATAAGGGCACAAATCCATTAATAGATAGTGTGGCTCTAGATTGTATTGTTTTCTTAGGGAGTCAATTTTCTTTGTAATGATTTGAGCTCATGTCACAATAGTATGTAATGTTTTGGACATTTCTATTCTCATTTCATTTAGATAATACAAATCAAATGCTTCTTTCTTACATTTTATGTTTATTTCTTTGTGATTTTTGTGTGTTTGAGTTTGTAAGGGGAGTAATCTCTATCAAGTTATCATAAATATTTTGGAGTTTTGAACTTGATCCATTCTAATGTATTTGGTATATATATATATATATATATATATATATATATATATATATATATATATATATATATATATATATATATATATATATATATATATATATATATATAACACTCCATATGCCCCTAATTATAATAGATTTGACAAAACAATTAATATGAAATCAAATTATAAGGATAAGAGTGTGATGAGTCTATTTGGCTTGGAATAACTTTTTTAGGTAGAAGTAGTCATGGTATCTTGTTACATATTTAACAAGTATCATAAACTACCTATTATTGAGAAGGTGTCTATTAAGGTGTAGTAAAGACAAAACTTTCACTAAAGCATCTTTGAATCTTTGGTGGCGAGGCATATGCACATGTCGTATGGAGAAGCATTTTAAATTTGAGAAAAAGGCTATAATTGTACCTTGATTAATTATGGATGGTGCAAAAGGATATAATATTCGAAAGATTTTTTTTCATATCAAAAGTGTTATCTTTTAAGAAGTGAAACATTCTTCCACAATATTGTATCTAAAGATAGCTAAAAAGAAAGATGGGGTTCAACTACCCCCAAATATTAAAAGGTTGAACGAAATTCCCATAACAGACCTAGAGAGTATGAGAGCTTAGGTAGTTAAAATATTTCTAATGCACAAAGGTAAAGCCTCTATGTCAACTCTTGATGAGGTCCACTCAGTATATTAATAGAAACAAAATGAATGTAATCCTCCTAATTGGGTATGTATATTTTATTTGATTACTAACATAGATGAGCCTAGAATTATAAAGTAATGCATTAGGTATGGATGATATTTAGTTCTAGAGAGTATATCTATAGATAATAAAATGGCTATATTGAAGAAAAATCACACATGACACTTAGGAATTCTACTTGGTGATCAAAAACATTCTAACTTTAAATTTTTTTGTTCAACAAGAAATATCAATTTTGATAGAAATGTCAAAATCAAGCTAGCTAGCTAATAAGGGATATACAAAGTTGGGGAAAATTGATTCTGATAGTATTATCTTTAATTAATAATATAACATCCATTTGGTTGGTATTATCTATTGTAATAGCTTTTGACCTTGATAATAAGTAGATATACACAAAGACAACATTCTTTCATGGTGATCTGGAGGAAAATTTTATGTAAATTCACCATGGCCCCATCTTCAAAAAGGTAAATAAAATTTGGTTCGTAAGTTGAAGAAATATGTGTATGATCATGAGCAATCATCTATGATGTGGTATCAATATTTTGAGTCTCTTTTGTTGGGATTGGTTTTTGAAAAATCTAAATCCTATCACTACATCTATTACATTATGACCAATGATCATTTCCTTTCCATTGTATTATATATTGATGATAGGTTATTTTGGGTAACTATAAGGACATGATTTATTGCTTAAATTATTATATTTAAATATATTTTGAGATGAGATACTTATGGAAACTCCTAGCTTCATATCAGGTATGGATTCAAAAAGAGAGATTATAAATAAAATTCTTTGGTTGGGCTAGAGAAAGTATGTGAACTTGGTGTTGGAGATGTTCAACATAATAGTTTGTATACCATTGGGTGTTCCTATTTTAATGGGGACTAAGTTATTAGTAGAGTTAGAATTTATTAGTAGAGAAGTCTCTAACTTCACCTAGTGTGAAGGAAGATATGTCCCAAGTACCTTATACTGGTAATTGTAATACTCCAAAAATGGGCTATAAGTTCATTAACCTCCTACATCTACAAATCGAATGAAATCAACATCGAAGTCCTAATCTAAGGCACATCTAAACATCATCGAATCATAATTGATTATCTTAAATTCTGCATCGGGGAATATTCCTAGCAATATTCCTAATTATCTTAATTATCTTTAATTTAATGATTATTTGGCAATAAATCACATTTATCCTAAGTTTGATTAATTGAATATTTTCATATTTAATTAATTAGATTTAATATCTTGCCACTTAATTGTGTAATTAAATTTAATTCTATCTATTATTAATTGTATTATTTAATTTTGACAATAAATCTAATATCTTATGAATAATTGATTAAATTCTTATTTAATTAATTAAAGCAAGTAGTCATTATTTAATAATATAGTTTTTAATAAAAGTTTGATTAAATAATTGATTAACCCATAAATCAATTGTTTTATTTTTAAAATCAGTTAAGTTGGAAATAAATCACATTATTTATTAAATTAATTCATAAATAAAACATGCACAATCATAAAAGCAGACAACTATCAATTATCAATTAAAGCTAAACTCTATTTTGAGTTAAAACTTAGCTTTTGCATGTTTTTGTGAATTAAATTATCTTTATTATTAGATAACTCAAAAATCAAGGTGAGTTAATCTGAGTGATTTATGGCTTTCTTCCATGCACCTCCAAAGCCCTAGATTTCTATAAAACCAAGGCTTAACTCTTCATAATTCATCCACGAATTTGCATTCTCACGCTGTCGAATTGGAGTCTGAAGAATCATCTTTGCGAATCCAAGCCATTGTGAGATCTTTCTAGTTTTGAGCATTGCATATCATTTAGCATAGATTCATATCATTGTTAGATCAATTTCCATATTAGCATAGATTCATATCAGTTTTTCATTATTATTGCATAGAAAATACCAAAAAAATAGATTAATTGCATTCATATTTCATATCAATTTTGCATTCAAATCCTTCATTTAGGTGTCGTCTAGGTCACTGATCTTGATAACAATCTGAGAACATCGATCTCACACCTATTAGAAGGCAGTAAATCACTTGGTTAAATTAGATTTCAATTTTGCACGATTTTGATTTTTGCTAACCTCTAATGTTTTACTGAAGTGTTGTGTCTACAAATCAGGTACAATTTTCACACACACATTTATGGCACCCACCATGGGGCCCTGAAACAGGTTTCCAATTCAATTCTATCAATTTCTATCTTTTTCTCCTCGATTTCTATGCAAAAATATGATTTTTATTTTTTGCCCGTACAATCTTCGTACGAGTTTCTGACAAAAGTCGTATGATTTTGAACCCATTGTCGTACGATAGTTGACCGAGTAACGTTTCATCAAGTACCCACTGTCGTTTGGAGGCTGGATCATTGTTTCATCAGACACCCAGTGTCGTACGAGTTTCTGGACTATCATCTGGTAACAGACCTACTGTCGTATGAGTTTTCAGACTGTCATTTGGTAATAGACCCACTGTCGTATGAGTTTTGGCATTAGGTTTTAACTAGCGTTTCATTTTTGCAGGCAGTTTGTCAGATTTGTTTTTCGGATTTTGACTAATAGCTAATCTTAACAGTTGGAATTCTCTATTTTTTATTGACTCTTGCTGGTTTTGATTGAAAAAAGTGTAAAGTTTGCTAAAATCAAGTAAAAATCTACTAAGCGCGTTGCGAGGATCTCAGGTATTCCACTTGTGCTGATAATATTTTGATTTGGGGCTTAAAATAAATCTCTCATGTGTCTAGCTTGGGTGATTCTTTTCATGCTTTTGTTTTACACACTTGCATAATTGATACTAGGTTGTGACCCCTTAAGGATTTATTAAGTAGTCTCAGATACTTGTGATTGATCTTGATTGCTATCTTGGGTTATTGGACTTGCTAATCCATCGGCCCCTCATTCCGCCCCGTGGTTGCAATCTCAGCGCCATAAAGGGGAGGGGTCAACAAGACAGAAGCGTTAAGTGTTCCACTTGGCAACCTTTTTGTGCTTTTAGGAACTCACTTGTTTTCTAAGTTGGGGACTCATTTTCAGCTTGTGTGAGGTGTTAAGTGTTCCACCTTGTGGACTCATCTCATATTCTCTTTAAGCGTTAAGTGTTCCTCTTTCTGCTTTTTGGATACTTTTGGTAGATTTTCTTTTGGAAACATACATCTATGCTCACATAGTAATTAGGCCCTATGTGTTAGGATTAACAAGGCAGAAATAACAATTATGTGCAAATATAACTAATATCAGAAAATAATAAACCACACAGAATAGAACACAAGACACACAGATTTAACGTGGTTCACCCAATCCCTGGACTACGTCCACCAACAGCGAGTCCAATATTATTATTATCCAGTGATTACAACCTGATTACAATCCGTAATCCCTTACAGCCCAATTTTGCCGCAAGTACTAAAATCATACATAATGAAAATCCCTAACCCTAAGCCATATTATACAATATTTTCCCGCTTTAGGGTTAGAATGAGTTATAAGTAGTCGGCCCAAAAAACTGAAAAAAGTAGTCGGCCTCAAAAAAATTTTCCTCGGGGGCTGCACCCCCGAACCCCTGCTCTTGGGGGCTGCCGCCCCCAAACCCCCGCTCGGGGCCCGGCCCAGCCCCGAACCCCGGCGAGGTCGGGAGGAAAAGTGTACAGTACTTTCCTGGATAGTACTTTCCTGATTAGTCACCACAAGCTAACAATCTCCCACTTGGTGACTAATCAGTATCCACACCATACAAAAAAACCTCCCACTTGGAGACTGATCCTGTAGCAATGCCGCTACCCACATGAGGCTCCCACTGGATTGAACCACCTTGGACTCAGTTGTTCCTTTATTTTGTTCAGTCTAGAAGACCAACTGAAGCTGAACATGAGGTCAACTTCTCCCTTGTTACTACCTTTGTAAACATATCTGCTGGATTATCATCAGTATGAATCTTTTCCAGCCTTAACTGTCCATCATCCAAAACTGATCGAATGAAATGGTACCGCAACTGTATGTGTTTTGTCTTTGAGTGCAAAGCAGAATTCTTTGCAAGATGAATGGCACTTTGGCTATCTGTATGTAGAAAATTATCCTTTTGTGGATGTCCCAATTCTTCCATGAAGAATTGAAGCCATATCATCTCCTTGGCTGCCTCTGTAGCAGCAACATACTCTGCCTCTGTAGTGGATAAAGCAACCACCTTTTGTAGTCGAGAAATCCAACTCACTGCTGTCCCACCAACAGTAAATATATAACCTGTAGTACTCCGCCTGCTATCTATATCTCCTGCCAAATCTGAGTCAACATAGCCTTGTACAGTAGTAGTAGAACCCCCAAAGTGTAAACACTTACTGGATGTGCCTCTCAAATATCTGAGAATCTATTTGACTGCATTCCAATGCTCAATACCAGGGTTACTCATATAACGGCTAACGACTCCCACTGCGTGTGCAATATCTGGCCTAGTACATACCATAGCATACATTAAGCTCCCTACAGCTGAAGCATAAGGTACCTTAGACATTTTAGTCTCTTCTTCTGGTGTCTTGGGACACATATCCTTAGTCAATTTCAAATGACCAGGCAAAGGTGTGCTGACAGCTTTGGCATTTTCCATAGAGAAACGTTGCAACACCTTCTCAATATAATCAGCCTGAGATAGAGACAATTTCCTATTTTTCCTATCTCTACAAATTTTCATACCAAGGATTTGTTTTGCTCCCCCCAAATCCTTCATAGCAAAAGATTTTGCTAACTGTTGTTTCAACCCCTTAATATGATTCATGTTAGACCTAGCTACAAGCATATCATCAACATATAAACATAAAATAATGTAGCTGTCATCATCCAACCTCTTAAAATAAACACAATGGTCAGAATGACACCGACTATATCCATGCCCATTCATAAAAGTGTCAAATTTAATATACCATTTCCGAGGTGCTTGCTTCAAGCCATATAAACTTTTATGCAATCTGCACACCAAATTCTCCTTACCCTTGACCTCAAATCCTTGTGGCTGAACCATATATATTTCTTCATCCAAATCACCATGAAGAAAGGCTGTTTTAACATCAAGCTGCTCTAAATGCAAATCTTCAGTAGCCACAATACTTAAAACAGTACGAATAGAAGTCATTTTAACAACTGGAGAAAATATCTCATCAAAATCAATACCATGTTTCTGTGCAAATCCTTTTACGACTAATCTGGCTTTAAATCTTTTTGTACCTCCATCCTCTTCTTTTATCCTGTAAACCCATTTATTTTGTAAAGCCCTTTTACCTGCAGGTAACTTACATAAATCCCATGTCTGATTTTTCAGCAAAGAGTCCATTTCATCTGTCATTGCAGACTCCCACTGAAGCTTTGTATCCACCTGCACAGCTTCATTATAACATTCAGGTTCACCAGCATCTGTTAACAAAATAGAATACAAAGATGGAGAAAATCTTTCTGGAGGTCTACTTAGCCTTGTTGACCGTCTAACACTCACTGGGGTGTGTGGTATTTGTTGTTGCTATTGTTGCGGAGCATAAGGAACTACTGGAACATGAACTTGTGGAGTATCATCCAGTACTACATAGTCATTTTCTTTCTTCTCATGCTGCAGCAACAGATCTTTGTACAATACTTTCTCATTGAATATGACATCCCTGCTTCTTACAATTTTATGATTTTCAAAATCCCAAAGCCTATAACCAAATTCATCAATGCCATACCCAACAAATACACATTTCTTTGACTTAGCTTCCAGCTTGGTTCTATTTTCAGAATCTATAAGTGCAAAAGCTTCACAACCAAAGGTTTTGAGAAAAGAATAACTCACCTTCTTACCACTCCATGCTTCCTCTGGAATACCACAGTCCAAAGGAGTAGAGGGGCCTCTATTGATTAAATAAACAGCAGTGTTCACTGCCTGTAATGATCCCTTTTTCTCTATTCTAAAATAGTGAGAATATTATTCCACTATCCTTCACTTACTATGTCAATTAGATGTTTATTAAGAAAGTAATGGATGATAACCATGAAATCTTATCTATCTTGTAATGTTTTTCTTCTCAATATCTCCCACTTACTATATCCGATAGAATATAAGTATGTGATTTGATTTATTTATAAAAATTGTATTATACACAATGTCTAATTATGATGCTTACTGTAATGTAGTAAGAATGAACACCATCTTTTGCTATTTCTGATATAACAATATTATTACGCAAATTATGATGGCTATGCGTATAGGTAATCCTTGCGGTCTCTCAAATTAATAATAATGTATAATCTCTGCGATCTCTTAGTAAGAGACTCAATTACATACAATGCTGAAGATGTTGCGGCTGATATATTCTTCAACAATAACCGATGATGCTATGATGACTGTTGTCTCTTTATTTTGCGTGACCAAGTCTTTCTTCTATAACTGAATATTTTGTGTGACGTTAACCGTTGCTTGGGATATAAATTAGATTTATTTCAAAATCTTTTATTATCGATTTCTCTCTTTCTCTCTTGAGATGCCAATTTGTACTTTTGATATTATACAGAACGTATTCTATATTGTCTCCCTACTGAGCGTACTCTGTCCATTCGTATGATCTAAAAATCCATTCTATCTTCCTCTCTATCCTCTTGCAATGATAAAATATCCATAAATATACATGATCTACTAAGTGAAGAGGTGTGAGGGAATGATCGCTCCTCATAGAAAAATAATAATAATGAAGAGTCACGCTGTATCATCGTGGCAATTGGACTGGTTATTACGGTAATCATGATTTAGTTATATAATAAAATACTTGCAATAATATAGTTCACTCCCTGTCATAGCATATTCGGCAATGCTTGGAATGATATAGTCATTATCGTCATCGATAGAACAATATTGAATATGCGTGTATTATCGATAATGGATCTTCTATATTGAACGAAGCCATCTCATCGATTTGGTGTCTTAGTGTCATTATATGCCGTTGTATGTGTGGCCATTAAGAACCTGTCGGTCACTGCTCCTTGTTAGCATTTTCATTTCGATACATTCAGGTTTGTGTATAGATAACAACTATTATAACAAACACATATTAATAGATGTTTTCCTATTTTTAATATTTTGTTATTTATAATATCTATGTTATAATAATATATTTCAAATGTGTTATAATATATATAATATATTTATTGTGATATAAGATTAAATATTATTCTAATATATAATAATATATTAAATATATATAGTATTTATATTATAATTAAATATTATATTATATTATATTATTTATTTATTTCATATTGATCAAATATATATTGATTAAGAATATTATATTGACATATTATTTACATACTTTTAATATTAATATAATAATACTGATTAACATCAATGATTAATATCGTATGTATTAATTAGTTACTATATTAATTAGTATGTATTTAACAATATATTTGTATTCTATATACTGATTAGGGCTCGTGACACTGCCTCTGCCCACATATTTTTGGGCAGCCTAGCATGCAACCTCATACTCCTTGCACGCTCCATTATTGTCCTGTTCATGCGTTCAGCCACTCCATTTTCTTGTGGAGTCCTTGGTACAGTTTTCTGCCTACGAATACCATTAGAGGAACAATATTCTTCAAATTCTGTGCTGCAATACTCACCACCATTATCAGATCTGAGACATTTTAACTTTTTACCAGTCTCATTCTCAACCAAGCATTTCCATTTCTTAAAAGTTTGAAATACATCAGATTTCTGTCTAAGGAAATAAATCCATACTTTTCTTGTTGCATCATCTATAAATGTAACATAATATAGAGAGCCACCAAGGGAAGATACCTGAGCTGGTCCCCATACATCTGTATGCACAAGCTCTAATCTCTCATTTTTCTTTTCCTTCCCACTCTTCACAAAACTAACTCTCTTTTGTTTTCCATAAACACAACTTTCACAGAAATCCATATTGACACATTTCAGACCAGGTAAAACTTTCTTTGAATGAAGTAATTTCATACCTTTTTCACTCATGTGCCCGAGTCTATTGTGCCACAGTGCTGTGTCAGAATCTACAGCAACAGTTTGATGTGCTTCCTGCTCAACTGCAGCCACTGTTCCTGAACATTCATTATCTTCTGAAACAATTAAAGTAGAAGGAACAGTATGACCTATACAAAGATATAAGGTTCCTACTTTCACACCTTTTGCTACTACTAAGGAACCTTTTGAAACCTTCCAATTTTTATCATTAAAAGTAACTGTGCAACCCTCATCACCCAGTTGCCCTGCTGAAATTAAATTCCTACTCAGCCTTGGAACATGTCTTACCTCTTGTAGTAGCCAATGATTCCCATTCTGCAACTTAATCTTAATTTTTCCCTTTCCAACAATCTGACAGGGTTCATTATCTCCCAAATAAACTAGCCCAAAATCCCCTTGGACATAATCAACAAAATAGCTTCTATGGGGTGTAGCATGAAATGAAGCCCCAGAGTCTAAAACCCATGAATCATCAATACTTTCTAAGGACAAGAGCAAAGCATCCTCCTCAGATTTGTTACTTACCACATTTGCCTCCTTGTTTCCATCATTTTTGTCTCCTTGATCTTTCTTCCGAGACCAACAATCTTTCTTCTTATGACCTGGTTTTCCACAGTACCAGCAATCATTTGGCCCTTTAGATTCAGACCTCTTTCCCTTTGATTTTCCTCTTGATTTCCCACGATTTCCAGAGTTGTTTCCTCTATCTCTTGTTCTACCTCTGCTTTCTGTGTTCAATACACTACCCGATGTGGATGCCCCTGAGCTTTTCCTATGAATTTCCTCACTCAATATAACACCAATAACATCATCATACTTTAGGGTATTAGAACCAGAAACAGAATTACTAACAGCCATTACCAAGCCATTCCAGCTTTCTGGCAAAGAACACAAAATCAAGAGAGCCCTAACCTCTTCATCAAAAGTAATTTTAACTGAGGTTAATTGACTTGTAACTATATTAAACTCATTCAAATGATCAGTAACTGATCCACCTTCTACCATTTTCATATTAAATAAACGCTTCATAAGAAATACCTTGTTTGAAGCTGAAGGCTTTTCATACAACTTCGCTAGGGTTTCCATCAGATCTTTAGCTGTCTTTGCTTCAGTAATATTGAATGCCACCGATTGTGCCAGGCATAGACGAATACTCCCCAGTGCCTTCCTATCCAAAATATCCCAATCCTCCTGAGACATTGATTGCTCTTTCTTGGCTACTCCCTCTAATGGCCGCCATAGATCCTTCTGATAGAGATAATCCTCCATTTGCATCTTCCATAACTGGAAGTTCTGCCCATTAAACTTATCAACCTTCAGCCTACCCTCGTCTGCCATTTCTCCCACTTAACCGAGAGACTCTCCCACTAACTCGTGAGACCTGCTTCAGAGAATAGATGAAAGAACGAACGAAATAACCTCGCTCTGATACCACTTGTTAGGATTAACAAGGCAGAAATAACAATTATGTACAAAAATAACTAATATCAGAAAATAATAAACCACACAGAATAGAACACAAGACACACAGATTTAACGTGGTTCACCCAATCCCTAGGCTACGTCCACCAACAGCGAGTCCAATATTATTATTATCCAGTGATTACAACCTGATTACAATCCGTAATCCCTTACAGCCCAATTTTGCCGCAAGTACTAAAATCATACATAATGAAAATCCCTAACCCTAAGCCATATTATACAATATTTTCCCGCTTTAGGGTTAGAATGAGTTATAAGTAGTCGGCCTCAAAAAAATTTTCCTCGGGGGCTGCGCCCCCGAACCCCTGCTCTTGGGGGGTGCCGCCCCCAAACCCCCGCTCGGGGCCCAGCCCGGGCCCGAACCCCGACGAGGTCGAGAGGAAAAGTGTACAGTACTTTCTTGGATAGTACTTTCCTGATTAGTCACCACAAGCTAACACTATGAACACTATTCGTGATTCTTGAGAGATTGGATTCCCATAAAAATCCTTCTTGACGATAGAATCCTTGTACGTAGGGAGGATACTTAGTGCGTTTCACATTCAACTTGGTTAGTGTATCTTCTCTTATTGATCGATACATTCTCTCCCATGAGAGGTTGATAGATCACGTGGGGTAGACATCTGAGCTTTTGTGAATCAAAATTGGTTAGTGCATCTTCCCTTATTGATTGATACATTCTCTCTCTAAAGGGGTTGATAGATCACGTGGGGTTGATATCATAGACCTTGGTGAGACAAACTTTGTCTTAGCATGTCAGATTAATCTGCTTGCTTTGTTTGGGTTAAAAGTGAAGAGGTATCAAAACTTTGGATCTGAAGCCAAGTCCCCTTATGGTATCATACTGTGAGTCACCTTTAGAGAGGGTTAACTGTAGTGGACAATCCCTTCACAGGGTAAACTGTGTTGACGAAACCTCAAGCGGTAATAGCCATTTTCATCGTGGTAGTGACAGCCACTATATAAATGTCCTTGTGGAAGAAATCTCCACGGGTATGGGTCATTGTTGGGTTGTCAAATCTCCCTAGCAGCTCCTGAAGATTAAGTTCTCGGACTGTGTCAAAACCCTGGTGCGTCGGGATTGGAGTTCACCCCTTTGGATCATAAAAGTTGCAAAGTCAAACCATTACTAAAAGCCCTAGTGAGGCCAAATTTTCATTTTATAGGGTATATGTGCGTTATTGCAAAACATTTTTGGAACATACACAATTAGCGCTTCTGAGGATTAGAACGAATAAGTCACTTGATTGTTCATGCACAAGGTTGCTTTTGCCCTTGTTCATTGTTTTCAGACATGCTTGAAATCACGTGCTTGCTGTTTTGCATGTTGTTTATCTATCTGGTTACTGAAAATGAACAAATCTATTACAATCCTCAAATCTGGACATTGAAATTTGCAAACAATCTGAATCTTCAAACTCAAAATTTTGCAAAAATTGACGTAAAATCCTTTCTGGAGTCAAAAATCATTTCAGGAAGTCAAAAGTCATATGATTTTTTCCAAGTGTCGTTTCATTACAACCCATCTATCGTATGATTGAGTACCCAGTGTCGTACGAGTTTCCATGCCAACAAATTCTCAAAGTCAAAATCTTGCAACTATTGTATGAGATTTTAAACTATCGTTTCATTGCTACCCAACTGTTGTACGAGTTTTGCAACTATCGTTTCATAGCATACCCACTGTTGTACGAGTTTGTAGAGTGTCATTTGGGAAATTTTTGAAAGTTGTCAAAAAATTGTCAGAATTGCTAGATATTTAGCTTTTTCAACCTATTTTCAGAATCTGTCGAACAAATCATTGTGTCAAGAATAGAGCAGTAGACATTGAAAATCAGTATACATGTCTCAAAGAATCAGTACACATAAGGAATAAATTTTAATCACCACTATGATGAAGCAGCTGCAAGCTATGTAAGTTGAACTTAACAATCTTAAGAAAGAAAAGGAACCTAAAGAGTTCTCCATGGAAGCTCTATGCCCTTTTCCATTTGATAAAGACTTGTACATGTCACCATGCCCCTGAAAAGAATTTGAGCAATGTGATAACCCTTATGATACCTCTTCCACAGAGAGTGACACATCCAACTTTGGAGACTATGATGACTATGACGAAAGACAATGTAATGATACCTATGACACCTCTGTTCCTAAGAGTCCTCCTCGTCGTGTGTTCCTACTTACTACAAATGGGCCATCACATTGGATAGATCATGATAGTGATCCATATGATTCTGATTTTGAAAGAGACTTTGATGGCTTTTGTGGACAATATCTAGATGATACATCTACTTCTATTGAAGAATATAAAATGTACCATGCTGATTTGAAACGTCAATACTATAAGGATCTCTCCTCTAAGAACTCTCAAGCTAAAAATAAAGATTACACTCTCAAGCAAGATCATGTTAATGTTGGACCTTTTTCTTGTGATGGTTCCCTTCCATCCCCTACTTCCTCCAATACCCATATATTTCCCAAAGCTTCTGAGTCTTTCAAATCTTTCATAGAACCTTCATCCGACACAAGCCCTGATACTTTTCATGCGGTTCCCTATAGTTATCCTCCAGGGCTACCTCTTAAAGAAACTCAAGCTAACCTTCACTTGGCTGCAAATACTTTCAATAATGATAAACCTAAAGAGCCTAAGCCTTCATATGCTATAATCCCTACTTCAGCTAGTCCTCCACCATCTCCTCCAAAGTCATCCATACAATCCCAACATCCTTCATTGTCCTTAGAAGTGGCTCCATGTCAATAGGACTCTAAAAATGATGAAGAAAAGAACATAAAGAAAGATCAAGATCAAGAACCCTCCATGTCATCCACTCCTTTTCATGATGTCTCTTATCTGCATCAGGGTTCTTTTGATCCTACAACCCCTTTTTCATGCATTCAACCATGTCTTAAGTCTTCTCCTAAGCAAGATCAAGCTACTACTTACACCGTTGAGCTTATTGACAATCAAAATAACCTTACTACACTTGCGCTTTCCAAAGATGATACTTCCATTAAAGTTGGTAAAAATGGTGTTGTTACTTCCAATGTTAAGCCTATTGAAAATCAAAAGAAAAATTATGTGCTTGTGCTATCCAAAGATCCTTGTCAAGATCAAAGTCTTCCATCTTCTTGTTCTACCACTCCATGTTCATTTCCACTTTCTACTCGTCCTAAGTCTTTGCAAGCTTTGAACAATCCTATCAAAGAAGGTGCTCATATTCAAGATGTCCACGATTCTATTGAAAATCTTAATGCTCACTCTAAATATGCTGATATCCTTGGTTGTCATATAGATGCTGATGAACTTATTGATTATCCTTTTCTATCTTCCACTTCCATCTTTGGACCTCCTCCACCACTACTAAGGGCTTCATGTCTGCCTTCCATTTTGGGTCCTTATGTCCCTTCACTTTCCCTTCCTAACTCTCCTAATTCGTCATCCATCTTGGGTCCTTACATCCCTCCATCTCCCATCTTTCCTCAAGATCAACATAGATGCATACCCTTGAATCCTTTTCATCCACCCACCTATCTAAACCAGTCATATCCTCCTTCTTCCACAAGTCCCAAGTCTTTTGGAAGTAACTTGAATGTTCAATACAAGAAAAAGAAGCAATACAAGAATCCATCAAAAAAAGAAGATCACCATGTCTCCTCTAATAAACATGGAAACATAAAGTCAAAAAAGATATCTAAGAAAAAAATTACAAGACAAGTATGGGTTCCAAAATCCATCATTGAAGATATTCTCTCTAGATCATCAAAAGGAAATAAAAAGCCTACGGCTATATGGATTCCAAAGTCTCTCTTGAAAGAGTCTGGTGTTGAGCAAAAAGTGAAATTGACATTCAAGCTTCCAAAGGCTTCCACTTCATTTCCCTCCAAAAATATTCTTCCATTCCATGTGCCTAAACCACAACCTCTACTATCCATTCACCATATTCCTTCACGTATTCCTTCATTCACATTTCCTCCATCCTCTCACCACCTTTCAAGGTGTCTGTTGATGTTGATCTTTCCTTCCTTTCCACCTACCCTTTCACAGTCCTTCCATTCATTATCCTTCTACCTCCTATCTTTTTTTCTCACTTGCCTATTTCTCCTATCTTCCAACCTCACTTTACATAAAACCTTATCCTCCATTTTTCTCTTCCATCTCCCTTTCCCTATCAGCATCTTTGAGCATATCATTTTAATTCCTTGGCATATCATGGTTTATCCTTTCAAGGAGCACTATTTAAAAAGCTTGCCTTCTTCCAAAAATTCAAAAAGAAATGAAAAATAAAATAAATTTGAAAATGTGCCTTGGTGAAAACCTGGAAACAGGCACCTTGGTAGCAAAAGTAAAGAGAAATAAATTCATCCAATGGTGAAAACCACTCCCTTGTGGCGCCTTGGATAAGTACCATGATGAAAACCTGGCAATCAGGCATCATGCGTAGTTCTTCTACATATTTCATCCATTCCATCTTCTCTCTTTGATCTTGACAATGTTGATCTATACATGAACATTTGGCTATCTTGTGAGCTATCTTATGATGATCTTGCTTTCATTCCCTTCCTATTTAGCCTTCATGTCTATCTTCCTCCATTCATTATAGCCTTTTGCTATCCTTTTCCCCTTTGGTCTTAATCTAAAAAAGAAAAAAAGAGTAAAACACGATGCTATGAAGCCTCTTGACATGTCTACTCCTTTGGACTACATCCTTTCCTTCTTTGGCATTACGCTTTTGTGACTTATCCTATGCTGGTCTTTCATTGCTTGTCCAAATGTGCTTTACATGACAATTTTTCCCTAGCTTGAGTATTCTTAAGGAGTTTTCCCTTGAGGATTTATTCCCTTCATTCTCTTGTCTTCCATCTCTTCCACCAGCTTGCCAATCCCTCTTGTTCTCCACCTTGCTAGACATTGGGACTGCACAATATGATCTTGCTTGGGAATTTGCAATGGAAAAAGATGCTATCAAGTATACCAAGTATCAAAACAAGTATTAGAACCAGTATCAAAACCAGCATCAAAACAAGTATCAGAACCAGTATCAGAACTAGTATCAGAACAAGTATTAGATCAAGTATCAGAACACCTACTAAGGCTACACCTTCCACTTTAGTTTATGGGTCTGAAGTGGTACTGCCTATTGAGGTTGAAATCCCATCACTAAGAATCAGAATGCATGGTCTAGTAACTGATGATGACTATAGAGTGTCTAGGTTGCAAGAACTTGAACTACTAGATGAGCGCAGACAAGCAGCATATGATCATCTTAGAGTATATCAGAAGAGAATGTCTAGAGGCTACAACAAGAAAGTCAGACACAGAGAATTTCAAGTTGGTGATCTAGTCTTGAGAGAAAATCCTAAAAATCAATCCCATCGAGAATGTAAGGGGAAGTTTGAACCCAACTGGTTGGGTCCCTTTGTAATCACTGCTACTTTTGGCTCTGGTGCCTATCAACTCTCAACGATTGAAGGAGAACAGCTCCGAGAAGTAATCAATGTTCTCCATCTGAAGAAATTCTATGCCTAAAGTATCCAGTCTATGGTAAAATGTCTTAAAAAAATGAACATCTTGGTGAAAACCTAGCAATAGGCACCTTGATGATTCACAAAAAAAGTCAAAAATATCAAAAATTCAAAAAAATTGAAAAAATGAAAAATACAAAAAAATGAGAAAAAAAAAAAGTGCCTTGGTGAAAACCTGGAAACAAGCGCCTTGGTAGCAAAAATAGAATCTCTACCAAGATGGTGAAAACCTGGCAAACGGGCACTACTTGTTTCAAAATGCTCCATCTATCAGTGCAATCTTGGTCCTTCCCAGCTTTCAGTTTTGATTTAGTTTGTACATATCTCTTGGTTTGTTTCTACATTTCCAGTTTTCCATAAGTCGATTTGTACACCAATCAACTCAAGCATTTGTATCCTATCAATGTTCGAACTTGGGGGTAATCAATGTCATATCCTATGGTCTCCAGTATACTTTAGACGTGTCATATCCAGTCAGAGTCCTTTGAAGCTATATATGAGCCAGTCAGTCAGTCTCCTCTCCAGAATGGATTTTGCATCTACAACAACGCAATCAAACACAAACTGAAAATGATCTGTGCTTTTCATGCTTTTATCTCCTTGTATGCTTACTAATTCGCATTGAGATTTTTGCATATTGTGTCCCTTTGAGCTCTTCAATGATATCCTTTATAGGATTTAGAGAGTGATGACTGCGGGCATAATCTTTTCTTTGTTTTCTGCTTGTATGTGAAAATCTAAACAACTTTGGAAATTCTAGATTGAAATGGTGTCCGTCTATAAGAGCCTCTATCTCGAATTGGATGGCCATGCATACCTCGACCATTGATACCCAGAAAATTCAAGGAAGTTTGATCTAACTATTGTCTTTTTGAGTGAGTTCTTTCTCCTACTGTGAAACGCGATCTTGCCTAAGGATGTGAACGATAAAGGGTCACTACGGGTAATTCACATTGGATTTAGTATGATCTCTTGACTGTTTGATGTGTTTGCAATGCAAGGTGTATTCAAGTCATCATGACGTTCATGTTTTGATGCTTATACAAATTGCTATATCAAAATGGACATGATATCCAAGTCATCTTGGCGCTTGTGCCTTGGTGCTTATATCTAATCTGACATTCCGAAAATAAAATCAATATTCATATATCCATGGTTGCCTAATCAGTGGGTGTTGTATTGATTTTTTGTGCATACAAATCGATATTCATATGTCTATGGTTTCATAGCTAGTGGGCATTGTATTGATTTATCCAGTTACCTAAAAGTTCAATGATGATAACAAATTGACACATGATCAATGACTAGGTCCTAGGTCTTAGGTTGCATTTCATTTTGCATGTCTCTTTGCATTTTGCATGTTTGCATATCTCACAACTATTTGGAAATACTTCAAAGCTTAAACAATTCTTCATATCAATTCTTCACATCTAACGAGAGCTAAGTCTCACTCGAAGGTCTCTTCATCAAACCACGAGCAGTACCCCTTCAGGGTTAAACATCCTTTTGACATAAGACTGAGTACTTGTCTTCATCAACCTGCAAAAACATATCATGTGTATCGCTACATTTACATCTTATATCATTATCATTTGTTACCATACATTACATTCATTGCATATGCATAAATCATACATACATCTTTTCATAATCAATTACATTTGCATAACATCCATACATATGAAAGAAACCATTGCATTGCATCGATCCATACATACATTCTACACTAATCATAGCATAAGCATAGCATGATATCATCATAAATCCACATCATGACAAGTACAAATGAAGTCACAATCAAAATATCGATCTCATATATATCAAAAATCTCGAAATGTGTCAGGGATGCACTACTGGCACAATGTACAAAAGAATGAGCTCCGAAAAGCTATCAGAATCAGAATGGTATATCAGTGATAACAAAGAATAGAATATATCAAAACATGACCACAAGAATCAACTCTCAGCATGCTCCTCAGTATCTGGTGGAGGAGGTGGTGGTGCATCTGGTATGACCTCTACCCTCGGTGCCCTAGCTCCCTCTGAGGCTACCATGTACTCAGAGTATGTAGGTACTCTCTGCTCAACTAGAACAATAGCATAGTATGCAGACACGTAATAGGAGGCCCGTGAGGTCTAATGGGTCACCTCTATCTGTAGTCTCTGAACCTCTGAGTGAAGCTCTGCACGAAGCTCAGTGCACTGCTTGTCTGCCTCCTGTAACCTCTCCTCCCATCTAGCACTCTGTACCTTTAGGTCCCTGACCTGAGCTCTGAATTGTCTAATCATCTCTGATGAAGTCAGAGGAGTAGTAGGCTCTGCTGCAGCTGTTGGCATCTCTATATCCTGTGATGGCTACTCTGGCTGCTATCCAGTGGTCTCTAATCTATGCACCTTACAACGTCTAACCTCTGCACCCAAATCAAAAGTGGTGTCTACCTGTGTGGGATCTGCATCACCACCTACAAACTGCTCACCTGCCAACACCTCATCTATCGCACCAACACTACCCAAAGTACTCCTCTCACCCCTGGATCGTCTATGTGACCCTGTGGATGTACCTATGGGAGAAGTAGAAGGACGAGGAGGCCTCATATGCCCTGATGATCTCTGCAATGGAGTTGTCGCTCTCTGTCTGGGCGGTGTAGGATGCACTGCCTGTGGTCTCGGGCCCTGTACCATAGGAACACCGATAACATCCATCACCTCCTCCATGGAGGGTATCAACTCCGTAGGATATGAGAATCTGTGGATGGGATGATCTGCAAGCCATGCAATGTGTCTATCTGTCACTCCTGCATTGACAACCTGTGGCCGATAGTCCCAATCTCTGCCTATAATGACACTGTACTCCTCTGCACATAAGGAATAGGAGAGCCTCGGTGTCCATCTGAGCCCGATCTCACGCACAATGTGAGCATATGTAGTGTACTCTCATGGGGCATCCTGTCTGCGTCCATACTGATGCCACACTCTGCTAATCAAAAATCTCTCCAGAACAGTGGGAGAGCGGCCAATAAGTACTCGACTCTGAAAAAGAAAACTATACTGCTCCCTCGCAGTGGGCCAGACCTCTATCTACAAATATGGCCTCCAATGAACAAAAGTCATGTCATCTAGACATCGCCGGAAGTACTCAATATGACCCATCTAGACCTGTGTGACATAACCAGCATATGTATATATCACTGGCTCCTGTGGCTGCCGATGTGTCTGAAAAACTGGTCTCAATACTGGGATATGCTCCCAGGCCCATATCTGTAATACAAGAGCTCCTGAAGCAAAGCTCTTGCAATCCTGATAAACGATCGCATGCATCTCTGAAAACGTATGTGCCAAGAGGCACTGACCCCAGGCAAGCTCAGTGGGCGTAGCCATAAGCAATTTTACCATCGGAGCCCATCCCATCAAAAAGTCATTCTACTAACGGCCTGGCATGATGAGCTCCCCGATCATACCAGCAATAATGCACTCTAAACGGTGTGTCTGACCATATCTCTGTACAAGGGTCTCCTAGGAAATGGACTCCGTCAACTGAGTATCATCTCCAAACAGACGCCTAAAGGCATGAAGACCACCCTGACCAGAACTCACATACTCAGGACGCTGACTACTATGAAATGGAATGCGCAGTATCCTATAGATGTCCTCTGGAGTCACGGTCATCTCTCCAGTAGGTAAATGAAACGTCTATGTCTCCGAATGGAATCTCTCAATCAAGGAAATCAAAAGGCCATGATTTACCCTAATGTCGGGTAAATGAATCAAATACTCAAATCTACAGGTAGCAAGATGAACCCTCATCGGGTCCGGAAGCATGATACATAATCTCTGGGTAGCTGGGTATGAATGTCGGACATGTACATCTGGATATGTCACCTATATCATACAAAAATAGGGCATTCTATCAGAAATTGGGTTCAATACCAGGCTAATAATACAGAAATTGGACAGTCAGGTACTTTAGAAGGTAGGTCAACCAGTCAGATATCAGCATCAGGCATCAGAAAAGTCAAAATTTGGCCCTAAAAGTCAGTTTTCAACACTCTATTTTTCATACGATAGTCCAGACTGACATCAAATGTCGTTTGACACTCCACAATATACCAAACGACAATTTATGGTCATACAACACTGCGCCCGGGATCATACGAGTTTCGAGGGACCCGATGAAATGTTGTACGACACAAGGGTCCCTCTCATACGACACTTGGGTATACTTGAAACGACAATGTGCATTCAAATGGAATGTCGTACGAGTCTAGTATGGGACTCGTACGAGTTTTCACACATGCAAAAATTAAAAAAGAAAAACACATACGAAAAAATTAAAAAATGCTATGAAACATGAAAAAATTGCATTTTCAGAGGGGCACAGAGGTCCACCTACCGGATGTCCATACTGTCGGGGTCTCTGGTATCTCCAGCTGTGCTCAAATCGATGCGAACTCACAAGAACCTTTTGATCTCGTTGTTCTGCCATTTTCTTGCTCAGAGGGCTCCGCACAATCTCCAAAGTCAAATGGTTGAAATGAATTGAAAATGACCCTTTAGGCCTTTATATAGCATTTGACCTAACTTTCAAAAGTGCTCCGTTTTTCATGAAAATTTCACCCCTGGCTAATTTCGACGTTCTGAATCCATTTTCGGGATCAAAATTCAAATCTGAGATCGTTTAATATGTCAAAATTGTGATTTAAAATTTTGGACCCAGGACGGTCTACTACTTGCATAATCGACCTTCCATCATCACAAAAATCCAGTATTCAACTTAATTGATTATCTTACATCAAACTATCAAACTTTCAACTTGATCAACCATGGTCAACTCATGGTCAAACCTAGTCAAACTTGGTCTTTTGGGACCTTCTAATGATGCAGAATACATTCTTGAATGTGTTTAACCACTTCTCAAATCAATTAGCATGCTTCCGAACTATCAACACTGACTTTTTCTTGTCAGATTTCAATTTTAATCCTGAAGGGGGCATGGTATTGCACATCATTCAAAGTCTGTAATCAAATTTGAAATCATATCTTTATGGAAATCATATCTTCCTTAGTAATCAAGACAACAACCATGTCTAGTTACTGATTCATCAAAAGTCCTCATCACTCGGGGAAAATCTATCATCACTTGGGGCATATCAGATTCATCAAGATCCATATCAATCTGGTATTCTCCTAATCTTGTAAACTATATCAGTTTTGCAACCATCGGATCATAGTGTTCTTTCCTTGGTTCTTCGGCAACTGAAGGATTCGGATGTGATACCTACTAGTTCTACTAAGACAATCGAGTCTAGAACCGGTCACTCACTTCTTTGCAATCCTAAGGTTTGGAATCAGGCATTTTGACACTTTTTCGCAATCATAGGTTCATTTGCCGTTATAGTGAACATTGTCTTTGGTCATTCAGGACCTATTATCTCCATATCAAATCAATATCAATCAGCATCTGTCTCATATCAATTATCAATTTCAAATCAGTTTCATATCTCTATCAAACACAGACTGTCTTTGAACCACTGCGCTTCATGCAATAATTCAAAGAGGGGCAAAATGTAATACCCCAAAAATGGGCTATAAGTTCATTAACCTCCTACATCTACAAATCGAATGAAATCAACATCGAAGTCTTAATCTAAGGCACATCTAAACATCATCGAATCATAATTGATTATCTTAAATTCTGCATCGGGGAATATTCCTAGCAATATTCCTAATTATCTTAATTATCTTTAATTTAATGATTATTTGGCAATAAATCACATTTATCTTAAGTTTGATTAATTGAATATTTTCATATTTAATTAATTAGATTTAATATCTTGCCACTTAATTGTGTAATTAAATTTAATTCTATCTATTATTAATTGTATTATTTAATTTTGACAATAAATCTAATATCTTATGAATAATTGATTAAATTCTTATTTAATTAATTAAAGCAAGTTGTCATTATTTAATAATATAGTTTTTAATAAAAGTTTGATTAAATAATTGATTAACCCATAAATCAATTGTTTTATTTTTAAAATCAGTTAAGTTGGAAATAAATCACTTTATTTATTAAATTAATTCATAAATAAAACATGCACAATCATAAAAGCAGACAACTATCAATTATCAATTAAAACTAAACTCTATTTTGAGTTAAAACTTAGCTTTTGCATGTTTTTGTGAATTAAATTATCTTTATTATCACATAACTCAAAAATCAAGCTGAGTTAATCTGAGTGATTTATGGCTTTCTTCCATGCACCTGCAAAGCCCTGGATTTCTATAAAACCAAGGCTCAGCTCTTCATAATTCATCCACGAATTTACATTCTCACGATGTTGAATTGGAGTCTGAAGAATCATCTTTGCAAATCCAAGCCATTGTGAGATCTTTCTAGTTTTGAGCATTGCATATCATTTAGCATAGATTCATATCATTGTTAGATCAATTTCCATATTAGCATAGATTCATATCAGTTTTTCATTATTATTTCATAGAAAATACCAAAAAAATAGATTAATTGCATTCATATTTCATATCAATTTTGCATTCAAATCCTTCATTTAGGTGTTGTCTAGGTCACTGATCTCGATAACGATCTGAGAACATCGATCTCGCACCTATTAGAAGGTAGTAAATCATTTTGTTAAATTAGATTTCAATTTTGCACGATTTTGATTTTTGCTAACCTCTAATGTTTTACTAAAGTGTTGTGCCTACAGATCAGGTACAATTTTCACACACACAGTAACAATGAGAGCTTATTGTACATTGTGGTTTGTGCAATACTATATATTACTAGAGCAATGAGATTCTTAAGCTAATTCATAGATAATCTTGGATGAGTATATTAGGATGCAATTAAGTGGGTCTTATTATATTTATGAGTGCCTTTAATTAATCTATTTATTATCTTGGTGATTATGTATGGAACCAACACTTAGGGACTCTTAATGAATTCTTGGATTCAAATTCAGTTGGTAATTTTGACAAGAGATCCACCAATGGATATGGTTTCATTGTGTTTGGTAGTATAACTAATTGGATGACTAAGTGGTATGATATGGTTTCTTTGTCCACTATATAATTAGAGTACTTGGTAGCTACACATTCTTATAAGGAAGCTATTTGGGTTCATTTTTTGTGTTTAGATGTGGGGTTGACTCTAGGAGATATTATAGTTCTTTATGACAATTAAAATACTATATTTATAGCAAAGAACCTATATTTTCATATGAGGACAAAGAATATTTTTGTCTAGTACCTCTTTAATTATCAAATAGTAGATGAAATAGAAATGTTGGAGAATTTTGAGAATTGAAAAATATTTCATTTACAAAGTCAATAGGCATAGAAAAATTTAGGTAGTTTTCCTCACCTTCTCCCTTTCACTCAGAAGGAAAAATAATACAATGACTTTAGTAGCACATTTTTTGTCTCTATAAAATTTCCTACCATCAGTCATATTATTTGAAACCTTGGCCACAAGTTCTTCATTAACTTCCAGTTCAAGTCCATAGAAACATAAAACCCCTTCTTTGTAACTGTGAACAAAATCCATAGTAACCAAAGTGTTGACGCCATGAAGTTTCTCTTGATATAACCTATCAATTCATCCACTAAGAGCGCACTCCACACCGACTCAATATTCTGCCACTTCTCATAGAAAATGGGATCCAACTAATTTCTATCACCCCCCATTATGCACTTCCCAAAATCAACAACAAATTGAGCAATGGGGATTCACAAGATTTTCATGAAATAAATCAAAATGAAAATAAAAATAACCAAAAATTTTGGTCTCTCCATCATAAATGAGGCCTTCTCGAGGACACATTTTTGTACATAATACAACATCAATTCTAAAATTACACAACAAATTTCTCCCACCATAATCATTACGGGGTAACATTTGAAGACCTACTAGGATCCTATCATTAATATCCCCTTCTATTTTAAACTATGAGTTAATTACAATATTGGCTAGCCTATCTGCAACATAATTATCCTCATAGTACATATGGGAAATGATGCATAGTCATCGAAGTCCCTAAGCATATCAAGACAGTCTTTGATAATAGACCTAATCATCCAACTAGGGGGTGTAATGCCTTTCAACTAGTTGATAATGTTGAGAGAGTCTCCTTCGATCCAAACCTTTTTCAACCGTCTCTCTAGCCATTTTTTATTCTAGCATAGGCTATGAAAGCCTCAGCAAAGTGGTTTATCTAAAAATTATGACACATGTTATCACACATCATAAGGCATATTTAAAATAATATGATGGAACCAAAATAGAGTGCCCAGTTTGGTGAGTGGATTATGATATTTTTTTGACAAGTGGACATGATATGTTATTTTTAGCTATTGGCCCATCTTGAGATTTAAGTGTTAATCTTATAACTAGGGATATTGACACCAAATTTTGGATAATTCTCACAATTTCCATTTTATGGTTTCATGTATTTACTCTCCTAAATGTCTTGAGTGCTTAAGATGAAGGTTTTACTAGTGAGTATTGGAGGTATTATTATGATACCCAAACTACTCTAGATGCATAGATTGTTGGTGATACTACTATAAAGTATTTCTTGAATAAATTGATCATATTTATCATCATACTTTAAAAAACAATGCTTCAAAAATATAGTTGGTGAAGAATAAGTTAGAATGTCAATATTCCTTAAAGGATAGTATAAGATCACTTGATATGATCTTGGTGTTTAAATATTTACTCATAGTCATTAATATATTTATTTAATTTTTACAATAAAAGGTCATAGTATCAACATACATATCATATCATAACAAGGCTAGAAAAATGGAGTTGAATCTTCTTAACAACGCAAAGAATAGTATGTTGGACCAGTTCAGGTCATTTAAATAGCTCTTTCATGAACTTGAAGACCTCAAGGAAAAAATCCAAGGCATCGAAAATAACAAGGATCACAAAGCCACTGAGGAATATCTTTGATGCCTGGAGTCAAGGATTAACCAAATGGAAGATAAAAATGAAAAGCCTTGAGGATACCCTCAAAGGTATAGCAAAGCAAAACTTCAACATCTTTAAGGCCTCAAATGAGCACATCAAACTGCTCATAGAAAAAATGGAATAAAAGATGGAAGGCAAGGATGCGCAGATAATCAAAGAGGAAAAAAAGGAGAAGCCCAATGAAGATCTGGGAAAGAGAACTAGGGCCAGGTCAAAGAAAAATATGGATGAAGAAGACTCCAGTGACATTCTGAAGATCAAGGAGGTGGTACAGAAGATGGAGCTTCTCGAAACCAATGCTGTAGTGATGCTTAGGAACCTCTCCCGACCTTTCCTCTGGTGCCTTTTTCCCTATCTCTTTTTTGTTCTATTTTGACTATTTTGTCTCTATGGTCGTTTGTTTTTTCTTCCTTAAGACTTGTTCTCTTATTTTCTATGTGTTAAGATGTTGTGGGTTTCAGGAACCCTGTAAAACCTATTTTACTTAATCAAAAACATACATATCATATCATCATATAAGTATGCATATCATGTGTAAGAGTGAAGGAATGTAGAAAATATGTTCATCAATCAAGAACATGTTATTTTCATGTTTAACCCTTTACTCTCATGCATGTATAATTTATGTGTTTATTCAATATAAGGTGTTAAAGAATACTCCACAATCACTTAATGCTATATCAAAAGGAAAGCACTTGATGATCCAAAGAGGGATTCCATCAAAAAATGATGTCATTAAATAATGTATTCAAAAAAATGCATGGGATCCACCATGAATGGTTGCTAGAATGGGAAAATAAGATTCATAAGGACATAAGCCTAGGGACAATAATAAATTAATCTATAAAATCACATGAAAAAATATGTACAAATGTATAATAATCATTGCATGAATTAAAATATTGATTATCTATATTAATCAATACATCACTAAATGCATGCATCAAAGTACTCACAGCATTTATATAACCATAACATGAAGATAGGAATATCTAACATGTGATATTTTATCTTCATTGTCACTAAATGACTTTATCATAAGTGCATTAAAAAGAATGTGCGTCATAAATTAAATATTCATGAAAAATAGATCTGTGAACCACATCATAAGAAGAGAAAGGAGTAGCCAATATTCATCAATATAAAAAGATTGAAAGGAATAGAAACCTCATGTATGAAGGTAGATGATGTGGATTGATAACTTGAGGGGACTCAAGAAATGATCTAATAAGAGAGGCATATGAAGGGTAATCCATAGAATCAAAATAAAAACCATCATGAAATGGAGTAAGCTTATTAGGTACAACATTGCATGAATAAAGAACCCCAAATAAAATATAGGAAAAAATTAGTAATTTAATCACTCTCATAGACCACAAAAGAGGTATCACCATAAAGTATAGTAAAAAAAATAATGAGCTTGATAAGGTGGGAGGAGAGAATATATCTACGATAAATATTTGATAATGAAATTGCAAAAGGAAGGGTAGGTGAGGGGAAAAAAGAGAAAATAAATAATCATAGCCAAACCCTTATCAAGAAGAAGTAATGAAGTGTGAATGAGGGACACCAAAACAATCAATACAACATAAAATATGAAAACCCCATTAAAGAAGGATCTAAACTATAAAGTTAAAACTTTAAGTCATTTAGAAATGTCAGGTTCATCGAAAATGTAAATGTAAAAACACATATTGAATCAAATTTATAGACTAATTAAATTAACACATATTGAATACAAAAAGAATTAACTGAAGTAAAGTAATTGGGATATTATATCATTTGAATTCATGATAATTAAATATTTGAATTTAAATATGAATTTTTAATAAATTAAGTTCATGGATGTTGTTAGCTCTAATTTTGATTCAAAATTCTCTTCCAAGTTGATAGGAAGTCATTTGTTGAGACATTAGAAATTTTATAATGTAGTATCTATTGGAAATCTACGAATAAGTTTTCTCATTGATGTCAATCATCACTAATGTGAAGAGTTATACTATCGAAAAGATAAAGAATTTATTGAAAGCTTAAGAAAGTTATTTGAATAAGGAAGTTAGTTATTGGAAGCCAAAAGATATCGGATAAAGGAAAACAATGTATCATAGCCAAAAGAAGGAAAAAGAGAAAATGGTTTACGGATAAGATCAAAAATAAGGAACCCTAAGATATAAGGACATAATTATGAGGTTCAATGAACAAGAGACAGGAAGTGGATCAAGGATAAAAGGATTGAAGGAGAAAATCAGAAGACATGAGAGTGAGAGTGGAAAAGATATACAGGTGAAGAGCAAGCAGCGAAGAAAAGAAGAGTTTGAAGACAAAGACAGTGAGCATAAGGGATATGATAAGCTTTGGAGGAAAGCACAAATAGGTCAACTATCTAATTTTAAGGAATCCTAACAAAGTTTCTACAAGGTATCGCAAATCCCTTTATTGGGTAGTCTCTAACAGGACTTTTGAAATTTATTGTATGAACTTTTTGTAAATCCTTTAACAAGGTGAATTTCATATAGGTAGGATCAAATCTCTTAGCAAAGTATTCCTAACAAGACTGTAGATACACTTAACAATGTACAATCACTCCTAACATGTTGAGTCACTTAGAAAGTGACATTTTGTAGCCTTAACCGACAAACATTTTAGTTGTAGTGAAGAGTTGTGGGTACCATACCCACCAAAATTTTTTCCTCTAACCAAGGATTTCTATGAGACCAAAAATCTATGTTATGGGTCTTTGAATTATTTGATGGGTTATTGTTATATTTACTTTATTTTTTTTCAATTACAAGCATATCGGTAATACATAAAAGACTATCGATAAATTGGGAATGAAAGTACATGTTTAAGATTAAAATTTTGAATTTATATAAATATGTTAGTACTGATTCACCCCCCCCACCCCCCCCCCCCCCCTCTCTTAGTACCTAATCTTTCCAAGATCAACAACTTGTATCAGAGCTTTGTTCTCTAAGAGGGAAAGTTTAACAACTTGAGAGTAGATCTTGGAACATGGAAAGGTATAAGAAAGAAAGATAGATGGAATAAGACCTAGATGAAGCCCTTGCACAAAATGAAAATCTAAAGAAGAAGCTAAAAGCATCATTTGAAAAAAGAAAAGAACTCACAGAACGCCTGCAAATAAGTCTGGAAAATCTTGAAGAACTATCAGAACAAAGTACCAATTCTGAAGAAGTTGATGCAGCAGTTGCAGATCTATTGGAAAAGGACACAAACCTAGAAGAAAACATAAATGAAGCTCAAAAGGAAATTGAGATTCAAGCTATAAGGATGACTAAAATACTTGAAAGAATGAAGACTCCCGAGGAAGCTAAGGAAAGCCTTGAAATTGATAAGAAAAATCTAGGAAAAATGATCAAAGATAGAGATGACATCATTGAAACGTAACAACATGAAAATAATACATTGGGTGAATATCTAAATGACACAAATGAATAAAATAGACAGATACTTGTCGAGAACAAAAACCTAAGAAAAGAAGTTGAAACTTTAAAGACCAATCTGAAAATTGAAAAATAAGTTAATGAGAGACTCACAAAGTTTAATCTAAGCATGCAGAGAATTGATGAATAGATGAAAAATCAATGAGACTTAACTGGCTTAGGATATACCAGTAACAAAAAATTTGAAATTGGTGAATCGTCAAAAGTAGTAGCAAAAAAGCCATCACAAAAGTCAAAGGAGCCTATCGATATACAAGGAAAGAAACCTACAAAACCTACTTGTTACAATTGTGGAAAGCTTGGTCACACATTAAATATTTGTAGAAGTAGATCAATCAACACTCCAAGTGGTACAGACATTATTACAATTACAATAAGTTTGGACATCGGGAAAGAGAATGCAGATCAAGATTTAACATCATATCATCTGAGGGAAGTTTCACAGGTTTCTGTTACACATGCAATCGGTATGGTCATAAAGTTGAACACTACAGATCATTAAATTTACTGACAAGAACACCAACCAAACTGATAAGCACATTGAGAAGAGAAGAAAATATTCCAACTATGTGCAACATTTGTGGACACTTTGGACACATGACGATGAATTGCAGATTAAGAAAACCAAGAGGAAATTTAGGACCATGGAGATCAACTGGTACAATATGTTTTATCTGTCACAAGTATGGACATATTGCATCAAACTGTAGATACCAACAAGTCAATAATATGGATAACAAAGGAAAAGTTGTGATTAATCCAAAACAAGCGAAAAATATTATCAAGACAAAGTGGATCAAGAAGGAGAAATCCAGCGAGCAAGAAGAATGTCCTCTAATCTCTAGGAAGGAGGACTCATCATCAAACTAAGAAATTAAGTTTTTTCTTAGGGACGGATAAGAAATTGCTAAATTTGTTTATCCCTTTATAAGATAAGATAGGAAGGATCACATGTTATCATATTACAGATATAGTAGAACTCATACTGGACACATTTAATGGAAATCAATTAGTATTGGATATCATCGCTTTATCATTGAACAGAGATAAATAGTTATCGGTGAACAAGTTTCACTATCGAAGTGAAAGGAAGGTAATTGGTGGAAAAGCATCACTATCAGACAAAAGAGATGACTATCAATGGAAAAGTTACTGTTGAAAACATTTATTGCCTAAATAGTTATTTGCACACTTTTTGGTAAATAAATACATGTCAGAACTATTCATTTGGTACCTTAATTTTCTAAAGCAATCATTTGAGAAACATCTAATAGTCTAGAGAAATCTATTGCAAAGTTAAATTATCACATAAGTGATTGAAAGTATTTTTGTGCCCTAGTTTAGCAAAGTCAATTTAAGTACAGGGAAATCACTAGCAGATGACTTGTATACATGGAATCATCTAAGAAAAATGGAAGAATATTTTCAAAACCCTATATTTGTAAGCATCAATGATGAACCAACACCAAGATTTAAATTGTACCCACTGAAGGTAGCAGAAAAAGATAATGCTAGAGCGCTATCGTCGTTACCTTTGAGAGTAATACTCATAGAGGATATCAAAAAATTTATTCACAACAAGGTTGTACAATTAGGAGATGAGGAAATCAACAAGCTGTACAACATGGAGCTAATCATTGAAGGAAATTTAAAGGATAAGCACAAACATTTGGAAACAAAAGGATTAACACATGGTATTTTTTCCTAAATTCAATGAAGAATGGATCATATATGTACTAAGTTGTGTGCATGAAGAATTTATGTGGTTAGACAAGGAGAATCCAATCAAAATAAAAAAAGACCTAATTCATATGGTCACTGGCTTACCAGGTGAAGGAAAAGAATGCACTCTACGAGTGAGTAACATGGAAGAGATTAGGAAAATAATTGAGACATCCAAGGATGGGAGATCTATGAGGTTTAACAAGGTCAATGACCTAGAAACACAATTTCCAATAGAAATCATTGGTTACACAGTCTACCAATCCAGTTGACCGAATAGTGTACCCGGTAGTGTTGTGTATGCAGCCTACAAGATAGCAAAACTAGGAAAATCATATGATTTGGCAGACATGTTTTGGATGAAATTATTTGTGAATATAAATCGACTGTAGAGAGATTGAAATCAAGAAGTTAAGTATGGTTCATTTCTTGTTTGCTTATACTTTTATGTGAAGAATTTCTTCCCGGGCATAGAAAATGTAAATTGGAAAATAGAAAAACTAGTAATATATGAGATCAAAGACTATATATCTCAATTAGGAGAAGAATACAATCAAATCATGTGGGGTTATTTTAAGGAATTTTAAATTAAGATGCAAAAATGCTATCAAGTACCTCCATCAATACTAGAAAAATATAAAGATAATGTACCATCTTAAAATGGTTGCACTCCTCGTTTAAGACATTTTGTCTCCCATCCTTTATCAACTTTTTGAACCATGGATAGATTCATGCTCAATTCCTTTTTTCTCTTGTTCAGCCATGTTCCTTCCGCTTTCATCTGTGCAGTTTCTGAGACCTTAGGTTTGGCTCTATGTGGGACACTCCCAGAACAGGTCGACCTATTCCTGGGAACATGTCGACCTAATTTGACCTATTCTAGAACAAGTCGGCCAAGTCAACCTGTTCCCCAAGGTTTTTGAACATCAGGCCCAGTGTTGTCTCGGGGATTTAATTCTCAAAATGTGGTTACCCCATCGGTTTGCTTTGTTTTCTCACCTAAAAACTTGTATAAAAGGGATCCTAGACACCTCATTTTGCATACATGAAGGACACACACAATAAAGGAAAGGAAAAAAATCATTAAAGCAAGGAGAATAACCAAGAAGAAAATTTGATGATAGCATTCAAGCATTCAAGCGTTTAAGTCTTCAAAGATTCAAGGATACTTTGGGAGCATCTTTCCTCTTCAAGATCTAGTATATTGTTGGCCATCAAGGAAGGATATCTACATTGAGGCATCCATCATCTTCTTCATTTGATGCACACTTACATATGTGGCTCCATGAAGTGATTTTGGTAGTTCCATAGCATTTGTGGAGATTTCCTACATTACAAGTTCAAGATCAACATGCAAACACAACAAAATCCTTATTGACAAGGGTTTCTTCAAGCAAGCTGAATATTTATATTTTTCTTGTTTCATTTATAGATTTATATTTCAATTCAAGGTTGGTTCCTCAATCTAGGGCTTGACCATGGCAAGTCCTTATCCACCCCAACCCAAAACCTAGTTTTTTGTATGTAGGAGAAGGATCTCAGAATTATAGGTACAGATCTAGAAGTTGAAGACAGAGATCTATCCGAAGAACCAAGTTTGACTTCATAAAAGTGCCTCAGGAACAAGGTGACTTGGTTGACCTATTCCAAAACATGGTGACATGGTCTCCCTATTCCTAGCAGCTTCAAATTTTCAACATTTTCTGGGTTTTCAGTCATGATTGCAAATCCACAGACTAAAATTCAGTCACAAGTCCAGAACAATAATTTTCAGAGTAGAAAACCATATTCCTCCTCATAATTTAAGGTAGGTACCTTATCATCTATTTCACATCTAATTTTATATCTATTTTCATATCTTAATTGGATGGATTGCTTGCATTTAGTACCTAGATCTCTATTGCTTATGTTAGTTCAATTTTATAAGTAAATTTACATAACCTTAATCAAATCTTACATTGCATGAAAGAGGAATTGCTTGTGTACATCCTTAGTATAATTTTGGTTTAGCATTGGCATCCCTTTATCTCTTTGGGTTTTTCTAATCTAACCTAGGTTATATTGAGAGTTACGCCTGGAAGCCCCTCTTTCTCTTGTATTTTGAATGTTAGGATGGAAATGGTTAATTGTGAATACACTTCATATATTTTATATTGTTAAATTGATCAACACCATTTTCTACCTAAACAGATACTATTTTATTTCTAGTAGATACTGACACTTGTAGGATCTAACCTATGCAACCAAGAACATCTTCAGTGCCAGCATTTGGCTATGAAGTCACTAAGAACATTGTGGTGAGATGTGAAAATCACATATTGAGTTTTCCTATTGATAGGAAAGCTAAAAAATTTGGAACATATGAAGAAGCATATGAAAGAATAACATTGGAAATCAAAAGGCTAAAAATTCTGAAGAAGAAAGAGAAAATGTTGAAGAGTTTGACAAATAAGTATGGAGAAAGTGAAGAGGAGAGCAGTACTCATCTGGGATCTGTAGAGACATGAGCCCTTCCAGCTATTCAAGAAATTGAGGAAAGTGCAGAAGCAAAAATAGAACTGTGAACACCAAGCACTGTTGAAAGGAAAGGCAAAGCAGTAATGGAGATAGAAGAAACTCTGAAAAAAGAAAATAATTAGAAGTAAGAAAGCTCAACATTTAGAGATACAATGAAGAACGACAAGGAGTCAAATAAAAAATCCATCGACAAAGAAGCAACTAATTGAAGTTGAAGAAGGAGAAGACACAGAATCAGAGATGGAAATAATAACATGTGGAAAGAAATCAGGAAGGAAATATCTCAAGATACCGACAAATCCTACCAAGATGGTTAAATACATTACTAAGATAGGATTAGATGGAAGAATCAATACTACAACATTTGCAAAACTTTTGGAAGAAGACAAACAATTAATTGAAGATACAATTGTGAAACATTTCCATACATACAACAAGTACCCTGGTGATATCAAGGATAATGTACCAAGAGAATTGTATGAAACATTACTTGCTAGATGGAATTCATTGTATCACAGAGTTGAGGAAATAAGGACAAAGGTATTAAAGCAACTCATTCTACATTTATCTAACAATGACATAGAGATTTACATAGAAAATAAAAAAAGAGCATTCAAAATGAAGACACTAATAGCTATGGTGTTAGTAAATGAAGAAATAAAATTGGAGCATGATATTACACAGCTATGGAAGGAGATACTAAATAAAGAACAAGAGACAACCTATTTAGAGGTAGGGCCATCACAGATTGGTGACTCATTTACAATTAGTGAACTAATTGGCAGTGCACCCAATATGCCAATCAATAAGGATGAGGTAATTATAGAAGATATTACTAAAGAGATGGAGAAATAGGGTACCCAAGTACAAATGCCTATGGAGAGAGAAACTGAAAAGGTTGACACATTTGTCAACACATCTACTGAGAAATTAACTCTGGCAACCGACAAGGATACACAAGACCAACAGATCACTGTATCAGTCATACATCAAACAGAGTTACCTAAACATACATTGAAAAGCACTGAGAAGATATTCGAAGAGATGAAGAAGAAAGAAGTATTCAGAACAACTAAGAAGAAACCCATATCAACTCAGTATCAACACCTACCAATTATCAATCGATCGACCAGGACCCATCAACCCAGAATCAACAAGAGGCTGAGGATAACGAAAGTAAAGATAAAAATAAGACTAATACCGGTAGACATGAGAAAACATCCCAAGCACCAAAAGGGTCAGGACAAGAAAAATCTAGCAAATCAATGATATGGAGGAGGAGAAGAAGGATAAAGACAAGAAAGACGAAGATAAGAATAATGATGAAGACAAGGATAAAGATTCTGATAAGGAGAAGAAGGATAAAGACAAGAAAGACGAAGATAAGAATAATGATGAAGACAAGGATAAAGATTCTGATAAGGAGAAGAAGGAAACCAAAGGAAAGAGGAAGCATGAGGAGGAAGAAGAAGAAGATGAAGATGACGAAGCAGACAGTGACGACCCCCAATTTGAGATACTTAAGCAAGATTTGAGGAAAATGAAGAAAAAAAAAGATAAAGAAGAATATATAAGAGTGCTACAGTTGAAGTCAAAGTTGGATAAGGAAAAGGCCAAGAAGCTAAGAAGAAGAGTTTTTAACAAAAAAATTGACATATTTGAGGATCTAATGCCAGATGTAAATGTTGATGAAGAAGACTCATTGGAGAAACAATTAAAGGTATACATTGATCTGATCATTGGATCTGGAAATGAATTGGAGCAACAACTGGCTAGAGAAGAACAAAGAAATTAGAAAATCAACGTATATAGAAGCTATTAACCAAGCTAGCAGTTTTAAAAGTTGAACTATCAAAGGTAATTGAAGTTTTGAAGGAAATTTTGACAAAATCAATAGGAATGTACATTAAGTTAAGCAATTTTTTGGAATTCACAAAGGATATAGATAGTAAGATTATCAGTGCTCATAATGAACTAGTACAACATATCAGTAACCTATAGCCGACAATGAAAAATTTTGTGGAGCATTTGAGAATGATGAGAGAATTGATCTCAAAGGAACAAGAATTCATAGTGGAGAGAGACAGGTTACAGACGAGGATTTTGGAACTACAAGGCATAATCACACCTCATATCACTATCTTGAAAGCCAATATTGAAGAAGCAAAGAATATTGTACAGACACTAGAACTTAGTTATGTGGATAGCTTAGAAGAGCTAGTGTATGATCTTATTTAGGATATATTATTGGTTTGAATGCATTGAAAGATTCATGGAACACCATTTTATGGAACATAAGAGACAGACCTACAAGTTCATCATGGTAACCTATAGAACTTGTATACCCCGACAAGTGTATATATCATTTGGCATTGTTGCCAAAAAAGGGGGAAGTAAAGTATAAAGAAGGAGAAGTAAAAGAAGGAGAAGTAAAAGGAGGATAAGTAAACAAGTAAAGTAAGTAAAAGACAATTATCATAGGGGGAGTTATTGATGGAACAATTTTTTTTTAACATTTTAAGAATCAAAGAAGAATTCGAGAATCAGAGTTTTTCCATCAATGTCAAAGGGGGAGATTGTTGGAAATATATGGATAATTTTTGTCATTAATGTCAATCATTGCTAATGTGAAGAGTTATACTATCAGAAAGCTAAAGGAGTTAGTGGAAGGTTAAGACAGTTATTGAAATAAGGAAGTTAGTTATCGGAAGCTAACAAATATTAGATAAAGGAAAATAATGTATCATAGCCAAAAGATGGACAAAGAGAAAATGTTTTATGAATAAGATCAAAAATAAGGAACCCTAAGATCTAAGGTCAAAATTATGTAGTTCAATGAACAAGATAAAGGAAGCAGATCAAGGATAAAAGGATCAAAGGAGAAAATCAGAAGACATGAGAGTGAGAGCGGAAAATATATACAGGTGAAGAACAAGTAGTGAAGAAAATAAGAGTTTGAAGATAGAGACAAAGAGCATAAGGGATCTAATAAGCTTTGGAGGAAAGAACAAACAAATCAACTATCTTGTAAGGAATCATAACAAAATTTCTACAAGATATCATAAATCCCTTAACCAAGTAGTCTCTAACAAGACTTTTGAAGTTCGTTATATGAACTTTTTGTAAATCCTTAAATGGGGTGAATGTCGTATAGACAAGATAATATCTCTTAGCAGAGTAGTCCTAACAAGATTGTAGATACACTTAACAATTTATTAGTCACTCCTAACAGGGTGAGTCGCTCAAAAAGTGACATTTTGTAGCCTTAACCAAAAAAAATTTAAGTTATAGTGAAGAGTTGTGGGTACGTACCATCCCCACCGTAGTTTTTTCCTCTAACAAAGGTTTTTTGCAAGACCAAAAATTTATGTGTTATGGTTGTGTGAATTATTTGATGAGTTGTTTAATTTACTTTATGTTTTTTCAATTACAAGCATATTGGCAATACAGAAAAGAGTATCAATAAACTGGGAATGAAACTACATGTTTTAGATTAAAAGTTTGAATTGATATAAATTTTTTAGTATTGATTCACCCCCCCCCCCGCCTCTCACTACCTAATCTTTCCAATCAACAGTATCACTAACATATGAGTGTGTTTATACATTATCTAGGGGCACTTCCAGAGTGTAGAAGTGATTTCATGCTCATGGAGAACTAAACATGATAAGTGTGTTAGAATAACTGAGAGGGGGTTGAATCAGTTATCCACGGTCCCAAATATAAAATGTGAAACTTCTAAACAAAATCAGCTTAATCTGTAGCTTGGTAAACAATAATACTAAACTGTCTGTGCATTTTACCGATTACTAGTTAATTGTTCATAGTGATTACCGACCAAATTATATATGCAATATGTAAAGTATGACAATCAAACAATCATCACAATAAACACATAACACAAGAGATTTAATGTGGAAACCCTGCAAAGGGAAAAACCACCTGGGACCAGTAACCCAAAAATTGTTCACTCTTCTGAAGTGAGCTCGATGAAGAGCCAACCCTATTAAAGGTTACAAAACACACTGTAAGGTGTGACCTTGTTAGAGGATTTAACACTAACTGTTATCGTCCAACTAGCATTCACTATGGGGTTGATAGGATAACAAATGTACATTCTATGAATGACATTACAAGACTTTCAAGTCTACTTGGTTAAGAGATTTATCTTATTACAATGGTTAAACTATAACAGCAGTTGATCTGAATACAATACAACTTGATTTGTAGATGTTCAGATCTATTCTTAAGCTCATAAAATCCAATGATCAATATTTCTATTCAATTCATCAACATTTAGTAACTTATTGTCCCTCGGTAAAAAGCTCTCTGATGATTAGTTAACTCTATAGTTTGGTTCTCCTTTAATCAGTATGATTAGGCATGCATGAAGCTTGTTCACATGATATCTCTTAAGTTATCTTCCTCTAGCATAAGTTTCATTGTGAAACCCTAGTCTCTTAAATAGACAAGTAAACTATTTTCTTTTCATCTGGATCAGATTTTGCCACTTAATCTCCTTCGTTGAATTTTCTGCTTAAACCTTCCTTGGTAGTTGTGTCAGTAACACATTTTGATTCCATCCATTAGATCTTCCTTGAATTTTTCTAGCCGTTGATCTTATAAAAAACTTTATCTTTCCACCTCATGATCATACACTTTACAGCTCATCAGCTTCTATCAGCTAAACTCATCATTTAGTTCTTTTGTCCATACTCGGTTAACAAAAAAATGTGTCAGTGAAAACAAGCTCAATTTATACTATGCTCGGTATACACTACACTACTTGGTGTATACTGGAATGCTTCATTAACTGACCACACTACTTTGTAACATTTTGCTTCTATCTCCATAACATATTAATGTAATATAATCAAGTCAACCATATGAAGTCATAGACTCATCAATAAGTTACCAATAGTATTCCTTATCCTCATCTATCATATCCATCTTCCTTATTGTAGATAGCTCGATTCTTCATCTTTCTCTTCTCTTCTACAGATGTGTTAGATATTTGCAACTACCATGATAAGTACTATCAAAACTAGTTGACATCAATGAAAACATAAAACTGATTCAATTGTCTTACATAACACTTCAGTGTTCGGTGATCTTTAATCACTTGTAGTTCTTCAATCATGTTCTCAATCATTTGTAGTTCATCAATCTCTCCCTTTGGCATTGATGGCAACTTAAGTGATATGAAGTATACCATACACATACCAAACATGTATTCTACAACTTTGTAAACAAATGTTGTAGCTCGGTATAAGCTCTCCCTAGCTTAATATGTTTAATCACTACATTACATAACAACATTACAAGTGCATACTATCTTGTATAGATATGATCTTTAGCAGCTCTCAGATTCCTTATGTTTATCTCTCCCTTTATCCTCTCGGATTGTCTCTCCCTTAGATAGATGTTCCAGTATTCTCCTTGGTTATCATTTTTTTATCTCTCCCTTTGACAACAATGCCAAAGAAACAAATAACCATACAACTCTATAGTAGCTATGTAACACTTTGTTGTCCAGTTCATTTACTGTATCTCAGTATACTGATTATGCCACTGGTTTCTCAAATCTTTCACAACCTTAGACAGAATCCAAAGTATGAACTATGTTGCATCAACATGAATGATCTTGTGATAAGATTAGGCTGATGCAACCTCCAAATCACATTAGTGACTGGTAGACAGGGGATGGACCCCAAGTCTAGTCCTCAAGTATTCAAATGTATCTTTCGGTAGATGCTTGGTAAATATGTTTGCAAGTTGCTCTTTAGATGTAACAAATTCTAACTTCACTTGCTTCTCCTGTACTTGTTCTCTTAAGTAGTGATACTTGATAGATATGTGCTTTGTTTTTTAATGTATCACTAGATTCTTTGAAATGTTTATAGCACTAGTGTTATCACAGTTTATAATCACCAGCTCAGTGATTACCTCATTCATTCCTTCCAATACTTGCTTAATATATGCAATATTTGAATAGTTTGTAGCAGAAGAAACATAATCTATTTCAGCTGTAGACTAGGAAATATAAGACTACTTCTTACTTGTCTAGGTAACAAGTCTTTCACCGAAGAAAAATTCTCCTCCGATTGTGCTTTTTCTGTCATCAACATTTCCAGCCCAATCAGCATCGATGTAGACTCTTAGTTCAAATTTTACATCCTTAGGATACCATAATCCATAGTCCTATGTTTTCTTCAGGTATCTTAAGATTCTCTTTGTAGCAACCATGTGTGACTCCCTAGGATTTGCAGAAAATCTTGCAACAGTCCGCACGGCATGTGCAATATCTGGTCTACTATGCACTACATACATTAATTTATCAATCATAGATCGGTACAGTGTCTGGTTCACCTCTATAGTTTCATCCTCTTTAGTCAATTTTCAGCCTGTGACCATTGGTGTTCCAACTGGTTTAGCATCTTCCATGCCAAATATTCTTAGTACTTCTTTGATATACTTGGATTATGAGATGAATATCCCATCATTATGTTGAATAACCTGTAGTCCTAGAAAGAACTTAATCTCTCCAAACATAGACATTTTGAATTCTTTTCTCATCTCATCAGCAAATAATCTACATATATGATCTTGTTCTCCAAAGATAATATCATCCACAAATATTTTAGCAATCAAGATAGTATAATTTGATTCTCCTTTCATGTATACAGATTGTTGTTCTCGCTAGTTCTAACAAATCTAATACTTAACAAATAAGTATGCATCCTTTCATACTAGGCTCTCGGTGCTTGCTTTAAACCATATAAAGCTTTATGTAATCTACATACCATGTCTTTCTAGTATGGATCTACAAACCCTTCTGGTTGTTCTATGTAGACTTCCTCTTCAAGTATCCCATTCAGAAATGCAGGCTTAACGTCCATTTGATAAACTTTAAATTTCTTATGTGTTGCATATGCCAGTAACATTTGAACTCCTAGTCTAGCAACAAGTGCAAAGGTCTCACCATAATCAATTCATTCCTCATGTTCATATCCTTTGCAAACTAATCTAACTTTATTCCTTGTAACCTCTCCATTTTCATTCAACTTATTTTTGAAGATCCACTTAGTACCAATAACATTCTTATCCTTAGGTCTAGATACTAAGGTCCATGTCTTGTTTTTCTCTATCTGTTCAATCTCCTCAGTCATTGCATTTACCCATTCATCATTCTCTAATGCAACTTTAACATTTTTCGATTCAAACTCACTAACTAAGCATGTACCTTATCTTGACTTACTTCTCATTTGCATGCCAGCTTGCTTATCGCCAATGATTTGGTTCTTAGGATGATGTCTCCTGACAAATCTTGCCAGTTTCCAATCTCTTCTTTGTTGTTCATCATTTTTAGGTTCAATTTCTTGTTTGGTAGCCTCTTCTTGCTCGTCATTGTTCCTTTCTTGTTCCTCAGCGTTGTTTTCCTGATGCCCAGTTGACATAGTCTACAGCTTCGGTTGGTACTCTAGATGTTCAATGTAAGTGAATCTATCATAATCTTCTAGTTCCCTGATGCTCTCTTCACCATTCTTATCATCAAACTCATCAACCCTGACATTAGTACTTTCAATCATTTTATTAGTAACTCTATTTAGACACTTATATGCTTTTCTTTTAGTGGAATATCCAAGAAATATCCCTTCATCACCTTTTGAGTCAAACTTTCCATTTCTTTCATCTTTTAGAATAAAGCATTTACTTCCAAAAATTCTGAAATAACTTATAGTGGGTTTATGACCAAACCATAACTCATAGGGTTTTTTGTTAGTGTCCTTCTTCAGTTATACTCAGGTTAGAACATAAACAGTTGTTCTAACTACTTCTCTCTAGTATGTCTGAGCTACATTCTTCTCTATCATGAGTGTCCTTGCAAAATCAACAATTGATCTATTCATCCTTTCAACAATGCCATTCTGCTGAGGTGTTCTTGATGCAGAAGCTTATCTTTTAATACCATGCTCATTACAATAGTTAGTAAATTCATCAAAAATAAATTCACCACCTCTATCAGATCTTAAGCATTTCAGTTCCTTACCAGTTTCTTTCTCTACTTTTTCTTTATACCATTTAAACATCTTAAATGCCTATGATTTTTCTTTTAAGAACATCACAATCATCAATCTAGTATAATCATCAACAAACAAAATGAAGTATCTATCTCCATAGTAGCTTTGTGTTCTCATGGGACCACATAGGTCGGTGTGAACTAGCTCCAAAATTTTCTTTTTTGAGTAATCTTTTCTCTTAAAACTAGATCTTGTCATCTTACCTTTTTGGCATTGATGACACATTACATGATCCAGCTTAGCTAGGCTAGGTAGACCTCTAACCTTTTTCTTTTTACTGATCTTGATCATGTTATCAAAGTTTACATGGCATAACCTTTTATGCCACAGCCATGCATACTCATCTTTCATCATTAAACAAGAAGGCTTATCATTATCAAGATAAAACAAGTTACCTTTCGTTTGTGCTCATGTTTCAACAAGTTTTCCTCTCTCATCAGATATCTTCACTGTCTTGCTCTCAAAAGCTACATGGTGGCCTGAATTGTTAAGTTGTGCCACACTTAGCAAATTATAATTTAGTCCTTCTACCCAATAAGCATTATCACATTTAATTTTATCATTTATCAGTAAGGATCCCTTTCCTCTAACCATACAAGGTGTATCATTGCCCATTTTTACAGATCCTCCATTATATTGCTCAAGATGATCAATTTTTTCTTCATCACTAGCCATGTGATGGGTACAGCCACTATCAATGATCCATGTATCATTTTTATTAACCTTAGAGATAAGAGATGTCTCTACATACCTTTCTTCTTCCTTAGAATCATCCTTCATTGCAACAAACACTACTTCCACATCATCATCTGTGTCGGTCTCGGTATCATTCTCTTTAGCAATGTAACATACCTTCTTGCCTTTATCATTGTTGTCATGGTTGTCTCTATTTTAGTGTCAACAACTCTTGTTATTTCTTCTTCCATAGCTTCATTCACTAGATCTATCCTTGTTTCTATCATCTTCTTTCTTGTTTCGACATCTAGTAGCAATATGACCAACTTCTTTGCAGTTAAAACATGCTAAAGGAAATTTACCTCTATATCTACCTTTTCCTTTAGGTAACCTCCTAGCCATAAGAGCTTCAATCTCATCAAGATCATCATCACTATTACTATCATTATCATCATTATTACTTCTACTACTAGATTTACCAATCTTTAGAGAAGTCATGAAAGCAGACTCAATAGATGGTACAACACTACAATCAAAGTTATCAAGTTCAAAAGTTGTAAGCTTACTGATCACACTATCAAGAGTGAGAGTACTGCTAGGTGTAGATCTCATTTCATGTATTGCAAATATTTTGATAGCATAAACAGGCAATAGGGTTCTCATAATTTTGCTTACCACTGTTTCTTCAGAAATGACACCACCAGATCCTCTGATAACATTAACTACTTCCTTTATTCAGTTTGTGTACTGTACTATAGTCTCTCCTTCTTTCATTTTCATATCATCAAATCTTCCTCTTAAACTTTCAGCTCTGGCTCTTGTGACATTTGCATCACCACTGTAAACTAGAATAAGTTTATCCCACATGTCCTTTGAGGTAGCACAATCCTTGACTTCTTCAAATTCGGCATCTGTAAGAGCAGCAGTAGTCTCCATCATGCTAACATTATTCTCATATCTATCTCTTAACTGATCAAGAGTCAAAGGTCCTCTAGGCGGTGCTAAGTAGCCATTCTCCAATAGAGTGAGGGCAGAATTGCCAATTCCAGATATGTGTAGTTTCATTCGGCTTTGCCATATTGTGAAATTATCCTTGTTCAGCTTCGGCACTTCCCTCTTATACATTTTGTGATCTTTTTGCTAAAGTCCTTAGAACTCTGTTCCAAGCAACCAATGCTTTGATACCAATTTTTAGAATAACTAAGAGGGGGGTGAATCAATTATCCACGGTCCCAAATACAAAATGTAAAACTTCTAAATAAATTTAGCTTAATCTGCAGCTCCGTAAACAATAATACTAAACTATCTGTGCATTTTACTGATTACCAGTTAATTGCTCATAGTGATTACCGACCAAATCAGATATGCAATATGTAAAGTATGACAATCAAACAATCACCACAATAAACAGATAACACAAGATATTTAATGTGGAAACCGTGCAAAGGGAAAAACCACATGGGACCGATAACCCAAAAATTATTCACTCTTCTGAAGTGAGCTCGGTGAAGAGCCAACCCCGTTAAAGTTTACAAAACACACTGTAAGGTGTGACCTTGTTAGAGGATTTAACACTAACCGTTATCATCCAACCAACATTCACTATGAGGTTGACAGGATAAAAAATGTACATTCTATGAATGACATTACAAGACTTTCAAGTCTACTTGGTTAAGAGATTTATCTTATTACAATGGTTAAACTGTAACAACAGATGATCTGAATATAATACAACTTGATTTACATATGTTCAAATCTATTCTTAAGCTCATAAAATCCTCTGATCAATATTTCTATTCAATTCATCAACATTTAGTAGCTTACTGTCCCTCGGTAAAAGCTCTCTGATGCTCGGTTAACTCTGCAGTTTGGTTCTCCTTTAACCAGTATGATCAGGCATGCATGAAGCTTGTTCACGCGATATCTCTGCAGTTATCTTCCTCCGGCATAAGTTTCATTGTGAAACCCTAGTCTCTTAAATAGACAAGTAAACTGTTTTCTTTTCATCCATCAGATTTTGCCGCTTAAACCTTCCTCGGTAGTTGTGTCAGTAACACATTTTGATTCCATCCATTAGATCTTCCTTAAATTTTGCTAGCCATTGATCTTATAACAAGCTTTATCTTTCCACCTCGTGATCATACACTTTACAGCTCATCAACTTTTGTCGGCTAAACTCATCATTTAGTTCTTTTGTCCATACTCGGTTAACAAAGAAATGCGTCGGTGAACACAAGCTCAGTTTATACTGTACTTGGTATACACCACACTGCTCGGTGTATACTGGAATGCTTCATTAACTGACCACACTGCTTTGTAACATTTTGCTTCTATCTCCATAACAGATTAATGTAACATAATCAAGTCAACCATATGAAGTCATAGACTCATCAATAAGTTACCAAGAGTATTCATTATCCTCATCTGTCATATCCATCTTCCTCAATGTAGATATCTCAGTTCTTCATCTTTCTCTTCTCTTCTACATATGTGTTAGATATTTGCAACTACCATGATAAGTACTGTCAAAACTAGTTGACATCAATGACAACATAAAACTGATTCAATTATCTTACATAACACTTTAGTGTTCGGTGATCTCTAATCACTTGTAGTTCTTCAATCATGTTCTTATTCTTATCCTAAATATTGTATTCCTAAAAATGTATAAGGACTAACTATATTTAAGAACATTTTTTCAGAAGCTACTAAATTGCAAGGGTTGAATTCTTCTTAGTTAGACCTTTGGATGGATTAGCTTTACGACTTTAAGAAAAACATTAAGGATAACAAGAAAGTCTATAATGAACCTAGGATAATGTGTGTTGTAATTCTCTAGTAATACTAGTTTAAAAAATGTATTCCTTTTACAAAAATGAACTCTAGATTTGATATGCTTAATAGTTTCCTATGTCTTTTTTTAAATGAGTTATAAAATGACTTTAAATATAATAACCAAGCCCAAAAATCAACAAATTGGGCATTGGGTTAATTCATGATGACTAATGAAATGGTTAGCAAGGCAAGAATTTGAATTTCGCATCTGAAAAATTTGAAGATTAATTTGTGATCATGGAAATGGCCTAGGTCAAGTCTACATTTGTGAATCTGATCTAAAATCATGAAAATTCGAACTACAAACCAAGAATATTAAACTAGAGCTCACTAACCAAAAAATAAGAATGTTTGATGTCATGAACTGAAAAAATATATAGATATATAAATTATAAACTCCAGTTTATATTGATGAAACTCTAAATAAAGTGGGTCCAAAAAAAGACATAAATACACATCTATCACCATTACATTAACTTAACACTCATCCATAAATCAAATCTCCAACAAAATTAAGCTTAAAAGTTAAATATTTTTCACAATTTTAAAATGAATTTCCATATTAGCGATTTGTCCTTTTATGAATGATAAAATAATTAATTTTCATAAGAAATAGACAATGGGTGTCTTAAACAGATAAAAGTACTTTCTCCTCCCCTCTGGATATTTTCTCTTTTTCACACCGTAAGCAATGGAAATGGGCTTACCAATCATTCCAAGTTTACTGATTCTTTGGAAAAATTATATGGTAACTCTGTAAATTGGTGAAAAGCAATGGAAATATTATATGGTAACTCTAAATTGGTGAAAAGAAGTGTAATTAATGCAAATCCAATTGTAATTATTGCAATTCATTACGTATCTCTTTTCATCTCTTTCCTGGAATGTAAAGATGGTTCCTTTTTCCCACTTCAACAGATTTCAGTCTCCTTCATTTCTATATATATACAAGAGGCCAGATCGATCACTATGCAAAGAGACGAGTTTTAGATATATATATGGCAAAGTGATTCACCATAAAAGGAATGGGGCGCCGATGGGAGAACTCAGTTCAACAGATTCAGTTTCAATGATCTTTGCTTAGTTTTCCCATCGCGTCCCATGCCATTTATGATATATCAATATGGTTTTTTTTTCATTGTTTTGATTCAGCTGTAAATAAGTTTTAATGGGTTCTTAGAATTTATTATAGAAATAGGTTCTTTATCTTTTGTTCTTTTGGGCTAAATTTTTTATCTTTTGTTTTTTTGGGCTGGGTCTGGTTCAATTGGCAAGAGTTTTGTATGGTAGGTACGAAGTCATGAGGTTTAGTCTCTCCGCAGCTTACATGATACAAGAAGATATTTTGCACGAGTGTTATATTTTGTGCTGATGGTCATCTGTCATATTAAAAAGTTTAGGACGGGCTAAGCTCCCTACAAAATGCACCATTGACCAAATTTCAAAAACCAGAAAACACAACAGATTTTTGCGAAATTTTCAGCATCTGTTCTTCATGATCTGCATATTTTGTGGTTGAAAACCACAAAACAATTGCAAAATAGTCAGTGTGTTTTTGCCAATCTGAAAAAAAAAAGTTTGACATTTTTTTTGTCTGCGTTTGCCAATAGTTTATCCAGTATACTACAGGTTAGAAAAGAGCCACTCCTTCTTCCTTGTTTCTTTCTTGTGTTTGAATAAATTTTTACCCCTCTTTTAGAAGAGAGCTACATTTTTATAATTTTATTCAATCATAAATAGGTTTTAATGGGTACTTAGAATTCAGTATAAAATAGATTTTTATTATTATTATTTGTAAATCTCATTGAAATTTTATTCTGTATGGTTGTAGTAAATTTGAATATATATGATTGAATTTTTTTTACATAGACTATAGTGTGTTTTTAAAATTCATCATAAATGTAATGCAAGTTTCTGGATTAGATTGTGTGAACAATTTTTTGTAATCAATGTTTAGAATCACACTACCTGATCCATCATATTTTTGCTCTTTTGTTTTCTTGCATTCTGATGATGGATCACATAGTGTGATTCAAAACATTAACAACAAAAAATTTGCTCACACAATCTAATCCAGAAACTTGCATTACATTTCTATGGGTTGTAGAAATCTAATAACTCTGATTCATCATAAAAATAAATTATTTTTCATTATTGATAAGTCTGTTTAAATTTTGTTTCTGTATAAAAAAAGTTATAATGAGTTTTTAAAATTCAATATAAAAATCATTTTTTTGTTTGTAAATTTTATTTAAGTTTTACTTCTATAAGATTGTAATAAATTTCATTAAGTTTTATCTCTGTTTAATGATATATCAATAGAAGAATTTTATTTTTTTTAAATATAAATAAATTTTAGTGAGTTCTTAAAATTCATCACAATAATCTCATTTAAATTTTATATGTGAATGGATGTAGTAAATTTGAATAAAATTTGAACTGCTTCTCCTGCTTGTTTGTATTTGGAATGTTTATTTTGAAAATGAAATCTAAGAGCTCCTGCATATCTGTATTGGGGTATTTATTTTGTTTTGGGAATGTAAGAGTTTTTGTTGCTTTTGATTTGCAGGTTCAAACTTGTGGGAAGAGGACTAACATGGTTGAAGAAAGTATGATAATGTTTGGATCAATTGAAGGCAGTCCCATTGTGAAGGAAGATGATTTTATTGGACTTTTATGATATGCTTCCAGGTTATAGTGTGTAATGATTCTGTTGGATCAGATGAATAGATTGAGGTGATTTGTCATCACAGAATGTTACCGATTTTCATCAAATATTGAGATCTGCACAGGAAACCCTTGAAGTTTCTTATGGTTTATTAATATATACAATTATCAGAGTGGCTTTTTAATGGGTCACAGTCAAGTGAGAGATGCCAATTGTTCAATGTATTTATATATTATTTAAATTGTGTATAGTAATTGATATGAGTTCTTTTCAGTATATGGAATAGATTTATAATAACTTTCGGTTTTAATTGTGTGTATATATTTAATCAAGAATCTGTTATATTCTTGGCATAAATTGTGTAAGAATTTTTAACATTAATTTTTTGAATCACACTTTGTGATTTATCAGAATTAGATTATATGTAAGAATTTTTAACACAATTTTTAGAATCACAATTTGTGATTCATCGTCAGAATGAAAAAAGTTCAAAGGAGATGCAATTCGATCTCTTTTGAACTTTTTCATTCCAATAATGAAGCATAGAGTGTGATTCTAAATGTTCATGTAAAAATTTCTTACACAATATAGAAATCATCCAACAAAAATTTCAGTATAGATTGTAAAAATCTAATATTTCATGATATCCAAATCTTGGTGCAGAACCCACAACTATCATGGCCAATCAACCTAAATATATCTTCACCTATGAAAATTACCTTCCTAGCTAGACATTGCCCTACTGGTTTTGGTGACTAGCAGTTACTACATAGAGCATTTTACCACCTTGGCCAAGGTTTTAAAGATGCAAGCAATGTAATTTTTGTTGTTATTGTCACCACCAAACTTGTTTAAGCATCCTTTTGACTTCTTTAGTTAGGTCTCCATGACCTTAAGGAATCAACACCCTAAATGGCTTACCTCAAATAGTGGTGTCCCATTCTCCACAACTTGCATCAAGAGCTCGATCTTCATGGGTCATATTCCCTGTTGGGGATCCATCCTCATCTCTCTCCTTTTCAGAATAAAGACAAAAACTAAGTGAGGGAAAAGGCATAACTTTTTCCATGCTTAAAATGTGATTATTTCAATCAACCTTTCATATCTTGAGCTAGAGTGCTCTGATTTTTACCATGTTTGTTGTGTTGAGATCGTGATTTATCTCTTTATCTCTCTAAATACTCAAAGTGACATTTTGAATTACATTCAAGATTATTTTATAGCATTTTTCATCAACATACCTTTTCATAATTCGAGGTGTTAAACATTATACCCTATTTCTCCATTCCTAATAACTAATAAGCAAGCAAAAATAGGAAGCATATAGCTACCCTTGAATTTCATCAAATTAGTAAGACCTAGGTGAACTATGCTTTCAACTGGAAAAGTTGTTTTACAAAATGTGATTACTAACTTTGTATTACACATTCCCCATAATTGAAGCTTTTTTGGGTGACTTTGGAATATCCTTTTTCATTACTTTTTCCTCTAATTTAGCCTACATATGCATGTAGTGTCATATGACTGCTAAAGTGGGGGCTAAATGTAGCATCATAAATTGTAAGCACCTTTCTAAGGTGTAAAATTATATGCTTATTAGCACTCATTTTAGTATGTTTCATCTTAGCATGCATTATAGGACTTTATAATGCATTTAATTAATAATAAATTTAAAAAATAATTCTTTTTATTAATCCAATGCCACCAATTTCTATGAGGGCCCCTTTAATTATGGTTGTGCCATTTTACTTTAATCCACTCAAACATCATTTCCACAAATAGGCCCTATTATCATATGTGACCTATTTTACAAGTTTCCCCTATCACACCTCAATTTGGCATACATTTTTAAAACCCTTATATTAAAATTGAGCCTCAATTAAAATTTGAGCTATTTTTGCCTTGACAAAGGCAACCTAGGCAGAGCAAGTCATAAATTTTATGACCCTATCATCAAAAGTCATCCTTGTCAAGCTAACTTGGACCCATTTATTTTAATTGGAGTTTGGTATTACGATTTTAAGCAGGATTCTAATTCAAAGTTGGCATCCTTACAATTTTTCACTTTCATGCATCCATATTATAGTCATTTTTATACTGATTTCATAGTATAATTTTAGCATGTTAGCATAATTGAGCTAAGATAGGCATAATTTCATCATAATAGCTTCAATTTCTCATTTTAGAGTTGTCTCTAATGAATGTCAAGTTGAAAGAATTACATTAGCTTCTTTAAATAGAGATCCATGAGATGTTTATTATTTTTTATTTCAATTCAATAGGTTTAAATATTAAATTAGCTTAATTTGAGTTAATTTCTTAGCAAACTAATTTTATGAAGGTATTCCTAATACACAATATGGTGCCCACCGTGGGGCCCAAGGCCTCTGCTAACATAATTTGATGTTTATGTGCTAAAATTATATGGATTTGTGTTGCAGTTTTCTGTTTTACATGTGAAATAGCATGTCTGAGCTGAGAAATAGTGCTTACAAAGTAAATTTTGATGCATTTACATGAAGTAGCATGTCTAAATAAAATATTGATGCCTTTGCATTGAGTTTCAATGCGTACAAGATTCTTATGTCTTCTATCTATAATTCTTTCAGTGCTTACGCCCTGACCTCGCCATGCATTTAATATATGTTTTAGCACTTATAATCTATGTGATTTTTCTTATGACGCATAACAGACAGTAATTAAGTGCTTTTAAAGGTTTTTGTAGTACTTATAATTAATATAATAGTGTGTTTAATCAGTAGAGTAGCGTGTTTAATCAATAGAGTAGCGTTTATGCACCTTTCTGTAGCGCATAGCTCTGTCTGCTTTAAAAATTTGAATTGTGCAAGATTAATGACAATATTTCTATTTTGCAGGTGATAGGGCATAGAATAGTCCAAAATCAGAATCCAGAGTTCATAAAGAGGAGAAACAATTAAAAATAAAATTGAAGTGGGAGAAACAAATTCATTTGAACAATTTTTAGAAGATTCAAAACAAGGAGAGGCTTATGAAAGGTATTTGGAAATAATTAAATCTTATAAATCCAAATATGTATCTCTTAATTGGATCTTTTTTCCTTGAAATTAATAAATATTAATCAATTTGGGAAAAAAAAGTTGACTCCTTCGATTTTCTTCACATTTGCATTGGTTGTGTTGAACTAACATTTATAAAAAGGGATGCTAAGGAGCTGGAACAGTCGCCACTAGGTGAGTGTAAATTGCAAAAATGAAATGAAAAATGTGCCTAGCCTTTGCTAGTTTCATATAAGGTAATCCTAATACCTTATGTTTTCTCTTAAATTATGGCTTTTCACTTCAGAACTTAGCATAATTAGAAGCAAATTTGGATCTTGAGTAAGGCATTAGGGACATTCTCTTCACTTTTATTTGTGAATCAAACTCCTAGAAGTGCTAAACTTGAGAGAAGGAGCTAAAAGAATGATCAAACACACTAAATAAATCTTATTTGTTTGTGGATGAGAGTTCTAAGTGATTATGCTCTTCACCTTTTAGGTGAATCAAAAAGCTAGAAATACTCAAATCCCTCATAGATTAAAAGAGGCTTAGAAATTGAACCTCGTTAATAGAGTTTGGAAGTGAAAAGGTAGTGTGGATATGCTCTTCACATTTTTTTAATCAAACTCCTAGACCTACTTGTTCATTTCATTTCATTTCTTTCATGAACATGTTACAAATCTAGTGGGCTCACCTCTCAAGAATATGCCTTAACAAGCCCAATGAAGAGGGAAAGCCCAAAGTGGGATACAATTATTTTTTCTGCAATAATCCAACCCATTATAAAATAAAATGTATTCATCCTTAATGGGGTGAATGCCAAGAGAAAATCACAAATGATACCTCCTATAATAGTCCTTCGGGATTGGGCAAAACTCCAACATACCAGTGGTGGGAGGCCTCTATAATGGAGGAGAAAACTTGATTTTCTTTTGAATGGAATCCATACTAGCACCTAGATAAATTAGCAAGCCTACCTCATTAGAGTCATGTTTAAAATCCAAATTTGACTACATGAAGTGGTATCTTGTGAAATACTTGTGAAAACGTTCTCAAATACTTAAACATTTGTGTTTAGAGGTCATAATTAAAGACAAGTGTTTGTGAGCTTGTTGTGTTTGATGATACATGTTACAAGCCGGAAACATCCATTCCAATTTAATAAATCTTTAAAAAAAATCCTAATCCAAAAGATTGAAGGTATTATGTTTCCTATGACGTGTTCCACTCCTACTCCCACTTCGATTCAAAATGATGCAGTTCCCGTCCATATCCATGTGGGTGTTCCTGGTCGTAACACAGTGACTCTGGCTACGTGTTCTGCTGGGGCTTCTCCTACTACTGTGTTTGGTGGTGTTTTTCCTATGGGCGTTGTTCCTGGGAAGTCTCCTATTCCTCTTGTCACATCTAGTGTTGTTTTCTATGGGTTGTCTCAGACGTTGCCAAGGTTTTCCCAAACAGCCCTCTCAGAGTCTCGGGTGGCTAAGGGGAGTTCAACGAATTCATATGCTTATGTGGATACTTTTGAAGAAGGTATCTATGGCCTTGCCTCTACTAGGAGAGGGGGATCATGTCCTTTGGTGCTACCTATTTCTATAAGTACCCCCATCGTGGTTATTCTTGATTCAAATACTATGGATGAGATCTTCAAAACTATGGAGGATTTCTCTTCTACCGCTATTATTTTTTGTTTTAGGGGTTTATGGCCCTCTCTTCTTGATTTGCATGATTGGATATCCAAACATTGGGAGCCCATCATAACTGATACAATTTAGATTTACCCTGTGGCAAGGGGTTTTATTATTGTAAATTTTTAAAATGCTGCAGATAGGAATACTATTTTGTGTAACAGTTGTTTCTCTTGGGAGGAGTGGTTCCCCCTAATGGCCAAACCTTGGTATCAAGGGTTTGATCCTCTTTCTAAATCCTTTAATAAAATTCCCTTATGGTTAAGATTGATGAATCTTCCCCTTTGTCTTTGGTTGGATTCAGTCTTGGAGTCTGTGGGGTAGGCCATTCAGGATTTCCATATGGTTGATTCAGATTCTTCTGATGTTTTTAAGATGATGTATGCTTGTATTCTTGTGAAGGTTGATGTTTATAAGGGTCTCCCTGAGAAGATTACTTTGGCTTCTTCAAAAGGATCTTGCACCCAGAATCTTGATTATGAGGGTATTCCATTTAGATGTAGGAAATGTCACAAGACTGGCCATCTTGTTGCGCGGTGTTTTTTATATAAGGTTAGATCGAAGAAATCGCCTTCTTGGTGGTTGGGGGTTTATGACCATCATTATACAGTTCAAAAAGTTTCCAAAGATGGGGGTGTGGCTGCTTTCTCTCCTCAGACTGATCATACATTGGTTGATTCTATTGGTATTGTCTTTGATGCTATGGATGTATGGTGAAAATGTGACCACACTTCTATGAATCCTTACATGCAAGAAAACTCAACAATCAACCCTCACAAATTGATCCATAGCTCTCTATGCATGGAGTTGCAAGATTTGTAAAATTGCTCTCAGCTAGAGCTATAAACTCATGACCTTGCTAGTCAACCACACAATGAGAGATTCCAAATCAAAGACAAGGGCAACAATGTCAATATCTCCAATGAAATCAATATGGATGCAATGCAATGCAAACTAATCTATGAGACTGAAAGATGCAAGCTATGCTATGAAAGGAAAATACAAGTGTTACAAATCCTCCTATTAAGCTATGTGAGATTAATCTATTGCATAAAAGGAAATCTATACTAGAAATGCCATGATCATGCAACTATGATATAAGAAAATAAGCTAAATGAAATGCAACAACAATGTCTTCAAAGCTTGAATGCAAGAATGTCTTCAAAGAGCTCCAAATGACCTAGAAAACCTACAGCATAACATTAGCATAAAAACTTAAGATATGAAAATGAAGGAGAGAGCTCTCCTTTTATAAGAAATGAGATGAAAATGGACCATTGAGATTAAGAGGCAAAAGTCTTAATCAAGGGTAGAGAAAAATAGAAGCTTGATCCTTGTGCACAAATATCCTCCAATAGAAAAATAGGAGTTGACTTTAGTGTCCATATGAGACAAAAAGTATTTTTTCTTTTTTTATAAAATAAGAATAATGTTTTATTTGTGCAACATAGGATAAGAAGAAAAGTGGAGATTTTTTATTTAAATCAAAGGGGAGGAAATTCTTTTTAATTAAATAAAGGCTTAGGATAAAGTGATTTTATTATTTAATTAAAAGAGATTTTTATTTAATTAAAAGGGAGCATGTTCTCTTAATTAAATAAGATTTTTAATTTTTTCTCTTTGAAATTAAATAAGGCTCAAACCTTAGGAAATATTGAATTGATTATGATTTGATCAAGGAAATTGATATAATTGATATTGTTGATATTTGAAAATATTGATTCAGGGATTTGACAAATTGCTAAATGGGGGCCCAAAGTCTAGGCGACCATTTTAGGGTGCATACATTTGCCCCTCTTTGACTAATGTGAAATCAATTTGGGATCACATGCAGTCAAAGAATGAATTTGAAATGTGAGATCGATTTGGGATCATAAAACAACTCAAATGTGAGGTCAACGGATGGGAATACATCAGGACAAGCATAAGCAAAAGCTGAAAGACAAGACTAACACCGTCGCTGCTAGGTGCAAATCAAGCCTTAGACAAAACTATCACCGTCGCTGCTAGGCAATAATCAAGTCTAAAAAATAGGAGATAAAAATTGAAAGACAATATCACCATCATCACTGCTAGGTGATAATCAAGTCTAAAAATAAGAATCTCAAGCTGAGCTGAATGATAAAGCTGAATCAAAGATTAAAGCTAATAGGTACTGCCCCCTTGGAATTGAAATCAAAATCAGATAAAGGAGAATAAAAAATTGATAAACCTGATCAAGTCACAATAAATCATAATCGAAGGATGGAGCATGATAGGATAACCATCAAATAGTGAAGATATGCCCCTGGTTGACGAAGTTTGACTGAAAAAGATATAGGATAAAGATTAAGTCAAACCTTAGAGAGAGGAAGCGAAAGGGGTGAATGAAAGACTAGAAGTTTGGAAGATATGGAAAGGAAGAAATTTCATCAAAGATCAAAGAATTATGCCTCAAAAGGTCAGTCAACTACTTAGAAGAATGAGAAAACTTAGAAATGTGACTTGAATTTTGATTTTGAGTTCGAAAATGGATAGAAAATGATGTGATATGAAAGACCAGAAATGATAGATACAATCAAGAAGAATCAGAAAATGAGCACAGTTGACCAACTAGTCCGTAGATGATAAAAAGGAGAGCTCTCTCCATATGCAAGATGCAAAAACTAAACTATGATGAACCTAAGAATGCAAGCTACTGTGAAAGTGGTTGACTTGCAAGGTCACAACGCCTATAGACATCTAATTATCATCATCGAGCGTTATTGGTAGCGTCGTAAGATCATACAATGCACACTAGCATAACTATGTGGATATGAATATGATCTTTATCAGATAGAAATGTGGAAATCCCACCTAGGCATCAAAGACATGGAGGTCAAGATGACTAATGCAGTGAAATTACCTAAGTTTGATATGGTGAGATTATGCTTGTATCAAGACACATGAAAGTCATGATAACTAGAAGCATGCACTCGCAAAACAATCAAGGATAATACCTTGTCAATCCATAGTGTCAAGTAAGACCAGCATAAATGCTTACAACAGTTAGGATCAACAAAATATACCCATAAGCAGATAAAGAAAGAAAACATGTTCTCATACCCTCAGTCTTCTAGCTATGCATCATCGAAAACTTCTCAAGGAGAGACCACTCATCAAAGAAATCCTCGTAGACAGCACACAAAGAAAAATGAAGTCAACATATCTCAAGTGAGTTGATTGTCTAAGTGCGTGTGTGTTGGTCATAGAGTCAAACTCTGGTTATCACATCTATCAATGAGAAATATCACATCATACTTAGACAATTGGGTAAGACATCTGATAAGTCTTAAGAAACACTCGACGCAAGGGTAGTGTTGAAAAACACTATTTGGGGTGGTGTTGAAAAACACCGGTTTGTGAAATGCCCCAAGAGACAAACGCACCTAAAAGACCTATGCTAACAGGTATGCCCCCTAGACAAAAATAAAGACCAATTCCAAACCAAGGCAACAAGGTCAAGGCATGATGAAGAATGGCTAAGTGTCGAGGACGCATGCTAAAATACAAGGGTGCAAAAAGCGTCAAGTAGCGCCTGTTTCCAAGTTTTCACCACTTGGAGATTTTTATTTTTATTTTTTTAATTTTCTTTTTTGTATTTTTTCTACCAAGGCACCTGTTTCCAAGTTTTCACCAAGGCACTTTTTCTATTTTTTTTTAATTTTTTGCATTTTTTTGTATTTTTTGTATTTTTTCAAGACTTTTTATGCTTTTTAGGATTTTTTTAATATCATATATCAATTTTTTTGGTATTTTTTTAAGATCATAAAATATGTTCAAAGGATGCCCCTAGACAGAATGGGCATCAAACTCCCAAGAAAGATCACATCATGTAGTCCCAATGTCTACTAAGGTGAGGGACAAGATGGATGGCAAGTTGGTGACTGAGATGGAGGAAAGGAGAATGAAGGCAAATGGAGTGAAGAAATCCTCAAGATCAAACTCCTCAAGAGTACCCAAGCTAGGGAAAAATTATCATGCAAAGCACATTTGGATAAGTAATGAAAGGCTAGCATAGGATAAGTCACAAAAGCATAATGCAAAAGAAGGAAAGGATGTAGTCCAAAGAGGGTAGACATGTCAAGAGACTTCATAGCATCGTATTTTACCCTTTTTATTAGATCAAGACCAAAGGGGAAGAAGATAGCGATAGGCTAGAATGAATGAAGGAAAATGAAAGTGAAGGCTAAACATGAAAGGAATGAAAGCAAGATCATTGTAAGATAGCTCACAAGATAGCCAAATATTCAAATATAGGTCAACATTGTCAAGATCAAAGAGAGAAGATGGAATAGATGAAATATGTAGAAGAACTACGCATGATGCCTGATTGCCAGGTTTTCATCACGGTACTTATCCAAGGTGCCACAAGGGAGTAGTTTTCACCATAGGATGAATTTATTTATCTTTACTTTTGCTCAAAGATTCAAAATGATATGCTCAAAGATGTTGATAGGGAAAGGAAAATGGAAGAGAAAAATGGAGGATAAGACTTTATGTAAAGTGAGTGAGGTTGGAAGATAGGAGGAATAGGCAAATGAGGAAAAAGGATAGAAGGTAGAAGGATAATGAATGGAAGGATTGTGAAAGGGTAGATGGAAAGGAAGGCAAGATCAATATCAACACACACCTTGAAGGGTGGTGAGAGGATGGATAAAACGTGAATGAAGGAACACGTGAAGGAATATGGCAAATGTTTAGTAGAGGTTGCGATTCAAGCACATAGAATTGAAGAATATTTTTGGAAGAAAATGAAGTGGAAGCCTTTGGAAGCTTGAATATCAACTTTACTTTTTGTTCAACATGAGACTCTTTCAAGACAGACTTTGGAATCCATATAGCCTTAGGCTTTTTATTTCCTTTGGATGATTTAGAGATAATATCTTCAATGATGGATTTTGGAACCCATACTTGTCTTGTATTTTTCTTCTTAGATATCTCTTCGGACTTTATGCCTCCATGTTGATTAGAGTAGACATGGTGATCTTTTTTTTTTTATGGATTCATGTATTGTTTCTTTTTCTTATATTGAACATTCAAGTTTCTTCCAAAAGACTTGGGACTTGTGGAAGAAGAAGGAGAATATGACTAGTTTAGATGGGTGGGTGGATGAAAAGGATTCAAGGGTATGCATCTATGTTGATCTTGAGGAAAGATAGGAGATGGAGGGATGTAAGGACCCAAAATAGATGACAAATTAGGAGAGTTAGGAGGAGAAAGTGAAGGGACATAAGGACCCAAGATGGAAGGCAAACATGAAGCCCTTAGTAATGGTAGAGAAAGTCCAAGGATAGAAGTGGAAGATGCAAAAGGATAATCAATAAGTTCATTAGCATCTATATGACAACCAAGGACATTAGCATCTTTAGAGTGAGCATTAGGATTTGCAATAGGATCATGAACATCTTGAATAGGAGCAACTTCTTTGATAGGATTGTTCAGAGCTTGCAAAGACTTAGGAAGAGTAGAAAGTAAAAGTGAACATGGAGTGGTAGAACAAGAAGATGGAAGACTTTGATCTTGACAAGGAGCTTTGGATAGCATAAGTATATAATTTTTCTCTTGATTTTCAATAGGCTTAACATTGGAAGTAACAACACCATTTTTAAGAACCTTAATGGAAGTATCATCTTTGGAAAGCACAAGTGGAGTAAGGTTATTTTGATTGTCAATAAGCTCAATGGTGTAAGTAGTAGCTTGATCTTGCTTAGGAGAAGATTTAAGACATGGTGGAATGAATGAGGAAGGGCGTAAAGGATCGAAAGAACCATGAAATGAATGAGAGATATTATGAATAGGATTGAATGACATGGAGGGTTCTTGATCTTGATCTTTCTTTATGTTCTTTTCTTTATCATTGTTAGAGTCCTCTTGACATGGAGCCACTTCTAAGGACAAGGAAGCAGGTTGGGATTGTATGGAAGACTTTGGAAGAGATGGTGAAGGACTAATTGAATTAGGCATTATAACGCATGAAGACTTAGGCTCTTCAAGTTTAGCATTATTGAAAGTATTCGCAGCCAAGTGAAGGTTAGCTTGAGTTTCTTTAAGAGGTAGCCCTTGAGGATAACTATAGGGAATATCATGAAAAGCATTAGGACTTATGTTGAATGAAGGATTTGTGAAAGATTAGGAAGCTTTAGTAAATGTATGGGTATTGGATGAAGTAGGGGATGGAAGGGAACCATCACAAGACAAAGGTTTAGCATTAACATGATCTTTCTTGAGAGTGCAATCTTTATTTTCAGCATGAGAGTTCCTAGAGGAAGGATTCTTATAATATTTACATTTCAAATCAGCATGGTGCATTTTATATTCCTCAACAGTAGTAGCTGGATTATAATCAGGGTATTGTTCACAAAACTCATCAAAGTTTCTTTCAAAATCCGAATCATATGGATCACCATCATGATCTTTCCAATATGAGGACCCATTTTCAATAAACACAAGGACACAACTAGGAGGACTCTTAGGAATAGAGGTGTCATAGGTATCACTACATTGTCCATCATCATAGTCATCATAGTCATCACAGGTGGGTGTGTCACTCTTCCTGGAAGAGGTATCATAAAGACTATCACATTGCTCATTATGGTATGTCTTGTGAAGAGAAGTAAGACTCTTTGAAGAAGTAGAAGAAGAATGAGATCGTGAAGAAGAGGAAATTAAAGACTTAGTGTAGGAAGAGGACTTGGATAATGAGGAATTCGAATAATTTTTAGAAGAGTCATGATAAGATTTGGAAGATGAAGAATGTGAATAGTGTTTAGAAGAATTGTGATAAGATTTAGAAGATGAATAATATTTGGATGAGATCATAAGTATGATTCTAGCAAAGGCATTTGATTTAATCGATTTTTCTTTTATTTGTGTCATAAATTCATCACTTGTGTGAATTTTGGATTAACAACACTTTTCAAATATGTCAATGAGCTCAATATCATCTATTCTTAATAAAGGTTCCAAAACCAAATATTTGAGATTCATGGTTCTAGAAGAAGAAGAATCAAGCATAGGAGCAACAAAAGAGATAAAATAGAAGAAAATAGACTAGATAATAAGAGGAAAAGAATCAAAAAGAAGAGGAAGAAAAATTTCTCATGGGAATAGAATACTTCAGAAGAACATGGAAAATGGAGAAGAAAGAAGAAGACTAAGACTCATCTTATGCAATTGATACCATAACGTTCATTGAGATGTTGAACCACTCAACAGCAGTTCCTCCCATGGTATTTTGTAGAACCACTCAACAGCGGTTCCTCCCAAGCTTTTGGGGAATAGGCGTAAGAGATACTTATCACTATAAGCCACTTCTTGGCATGCCATATAGAATTCTTTAATATGATTGACTGGATCTCCTTTCCCCCGATATTTATCAAATTTAGGTGTCTCAAAGTGCTTGGGGAAAGGTATAGCGGCAATGAATCGGTCAAACGTATAAGGGCACACCTCCTCAAACTTGTAGGTTTTGCTATCGGTACCGGTTTGAAGCTCTTTAAGAGTGTTCTTCATGGCTTCCCACTCAGCATTGATTGGTGTTTGAGCGGGTACTCCCATTTGAGGTGGGTATTGTTGAGTGGGATATGGAGATGGCCCAGCGGGATAGGTAGATTGGAGTGGATTTTAGAGTGATGTTTGCTAGGGAGGATACTGTTGATGTGGCATAGGGGGATATTGCGGTGATGGATATGAGACTGCTTGCTGGTGTTGTGGGATGACTGGGACTTGCTGCTGTGACTGATAAGAGGAAACTTGTTGTTGTTAGGGGATGATGGGGGTTTGTTGTTGTGACTGAAAATATGGTTGTTGTGGGGATGATTGGTGGAATGGTGTAGTTTGTTGATACGATGGTCCTTGCTAAACTTGGCTCTGTGGTTGACCGATATAGGTCAGGTGCATTCCCATATTGCTTAAGGGTGGAACTGATGTAGGGAAGCCTCAAGAAAAGGATGGCTGGGCAAAATAACTTGTGAAATGGGATGAACTTTGCTGTTGAGGTGGAGGGACTTGCTAAAAAGCACTGGGTGTTGGGAATGGATAGCTTGTGAAGGATGAAGTTGGTGGAGGCTGAGATGGTTGTTGTTGTGCTACTTGTGAGAAGGTGGCTTGTTGGTTTGCAAACACAGATGTAGGAGAGTGAGTTGGTATTCCAAAGGATTTCATGTCTTCTTGAGTGAGACCCCAACGAGGACCAGTGTGAGGTGGGATTTGTGTTGCAGCAGATGTCAGGAAGGTAGATGTGATGGGAGTTGGGGGCATGAATGGTGGATTTGAAAAACCCATGGAAGGCATTCCTGTGGTGAAGACATTTTGTTGGGCTTGTGCCTAGGTAGATGTTTGTTGGGGGGGAAATGAAGAGAATGTTTGTGTTCCCCATGAAAAGGGTGATGTTGATGCGGAAGCTTGCTGGGTATGAAAGGGGAGTAGTTGTGTTGCCCCTGGAATAGATGACGCTGATGTGGAAGCTTGTTGGGAGAAAGAGGGAAATGATTGCATTCACCCTGGAAAAGATGGTATGGATGCGGAAGCTTGTGGAGTGAAAGGGAAAGATGATTGCGTACCTCCTGTCATAAAAGGTGTGGATGTGGAAGCTTGTGAAGTGAAGGGGAAGGATGATTGCATCCCTCCCAAAGTGAAAGGTGATGTTTGGCTTATGGAAGATGGCGGAACTGCTTGTGTAAAGGTTTGTGTGAGAGGTGGGAGTTGATTCTGGGACAAGCGTTGGATTTGTGCAAGAGCTTGAGCAGCCATGGCAGATGATGAAGTACCTATGATAGGGAATGGAGCAGATGGTGTTATAGCTTGTGTTACGGGATTGGCAAAGCTTCCTTGCAAAAGAAGAGGAATGGTGGAGGTTGCTTGAGATGTTTGCAAGGTTGGATCAAGGAATGGTTGGATGAATGGAGAGTATACTTGTGCTAGGATTTGGATAGTGCTTATGGGAATGCGAGGATGGAGATATGGTGGGATGGAAGTTTGCACTTGTGCAAAGTTAGTGAACATGCTTTGCTAGTTTTGGGCCATGAGTGTATTGACTAGTGGTGGATTCTCTGGATGATTTACAAATGTTTCTATTCCTAGAGGAGCTGAGGGGATATTGGGATCATCCCATGTATTTCCAATTTGTATTTAGGGATCATAGGCTATCATTGCGCTGGTAAAACTATTGGGATCAGATGAACTGGTGATTGGATAAGGATTCATGTTCCTTCTTTTTATAGTTCCAGATCTTGTCTCAACAAGCATGGAGATGCAGATGCTTAGATGGATGCAAGATGTTTCCTAAAAGACTCTAAAGGATGATGGATGCAAGCTTAAGGAACTTCTAAGGATGATGAATTTCTAGAATGCAATGCAAGGATTGGTGAAATGCTTGGATTTGGATTAAGGATGGTGGAAGATTGATGGGAGATGGTGACAGATTGGTAAAAAAAACTTGGCGATAATGGAGGCTTGATGGGATGCTCTGATTTGGGTCAAGATTGGGTGGAGGATTGGTGGGATGCTGGTGGAAGATTACTAAGTGTCAACAATGAGCTATTGTTTTTCCCGATGGAGGATCAGTGGTAGGATTTGGCCAACCTAGGATAGACTAATGATCTTAGGTCAACTGGATTCTTATCAATACAAGCCAATCTCTTGCTCGAGATGATGAGGCTATGCAAGGACAAGTTGGATTTCCTTTAGACAGTGCTCTGTCAAAAAGGGGATGATATTTAGGATAAGGGATGGAAACAACTCAAAGATTTTGAACACTAAGTGCTTGTGGATTTGGATCTCTGGATTTGGTGCAAAGGATGGTGGATTTTGTTTTGGATAATGGATGCTGGATTTGGATCAAGGATTTGGGATTCTGATTGTGGATTGCTGATGGAAAGATGGTGAAGGATGATGGAACAATGTTCTTTCTAAAAGGATGATGCAAATGCAACTGGAATGGATGATCTATGATGCTACTTGGAAGATGATGGTGTATGCAACTAAGAAGGTTTCTAGGATGCAACTAAGGTTTGGTGATGATGCGGGATGAAACTAGGATGAAGGACTACCAAGATAGGTTTTTGAGATCTGAAAGTAGAATGGGACATGCAATGGATCTAGCTAATCTTCTCTTTCAAGGTTGACATAGCGACGGTTCACTCAGAATCGGTAGGCAAACTATTTGACTCTTGCATTATAGCCAATATTATCAAGCCTTTCTTGATATTTTTCTTCTATTTGGGTTGCTTGGATAGAGGATTGATGGCTCTTAAGGTTTCTTTCTACAACTTTCTTCTCTTGATAATCCTTGGATTTGGGTAACTTAGCTTTCGGATGTTTGATCAAATTGGGCATAACTTGGGGAAATTCTGATAAGTTTGGTTTCAGACAAAAGGTTCTTTGGATATCTGATTCCAAGGGTTTCTCTGCAAAATGTTCTGAGTATCTCGAACTGGGTTTGTTGATCAGTTTGATGTTTCCCAATGGCAAAGGATAGATTTCAACAAAGATTTTTAGAAAAGCAATCTCCACAAGGTACAAAGCAACCTTGTGGGATACAAACAAGATAATTGACTCTGATAAAGCTTTGAAAGTGTATGTTCCAACAATGTTTTTACGGAGTATTGACTGTCAAGCACTTCAAACAGATCTACCTAAGGAAGGTGAGTATCAAAATCACTTGCCCACAGCTTGGTACCCCCTAGAAGGGAATACAAATGGTGAGTAATCTTGAGGCGACCCGGTAAACCCCTTGGAATTGGTCCTTGCACAAGGATTTTGATACTTTTGGATGTAGATAGGGTAGCCTCTATTTTATTAGGTTTTTAATAGTTCTGTTGACTCTCCATACCCAGTTATGCTATCCGCCTGTGACTCACTTAAGAGCCTAGCCAACAACGCTGGAGGAGAAATATTTACCTATCCCTAGACATTTGCATTTGGCACAAAACACCCGTGGATTAGGAGATATAAGTGAGTACTTTTTGCCTTCACTTTATTTATGGACCGGCTGGGGGGATACCAATTTGAGGTCGTTCTCCAAGGAGGAAGCGCTTTTCTCCCTGGACAGGCCTCGCTAAAAGTAGAACAAGTGAACTTGTCCAAGTCCAAAATGTTCTACGTTGCTTACTTTAATAGGATTTTGCAAGAATTTTGAAAAACTCCTAAATGCACATCAAGCAAGTTTGTTTTTTCTTCCAATTTGATTAAGTGTGATTTGAACTTTGAAATTGAAGACACGAGTGTTTAGATTTTGAGTTGTTCTTTTCCAAAAGACTTTCAAGCATTTGCAGTTGCTTTGACTTGGTCATTCAAGATTGAATTATCGTGTTGATTTAGAACTTTGAAGATGTGCTTTGTTTTAACCTTAGATCATTCAAGATTGAGTTTGTTTGAAGTGTAATTCAAAGAGGAAGGAATAGGGATGCTTTTCTTTCCAATTTAGATCATTCAAGATTGTTTTTGACTCAAAGTAAAATTGACTCTTTGGACTTTGGTTTTCATTCAAGATTTTGTGTTCTAGTTTGCATGTTTTAAGCCCAAAAATGATATTCCTAGATTGTTTTGATGCATGAAAAACCTATGAAACATTCAAGATTTTGCAACAAGATATTTGTTTGGAACAAATAACAAAGCTTTTAGGATAGTTTTGGCAACCATTTAGGACTCTTAGTTTGCATGATATTTTAAAAGAACTTTAAAATATTTGCAAATGAAGTTCATTTTATCCCTGATTGATGCTTTGAGTTTGATTTAGAATTTTGTGTGCACTTAGTGTTGATTTTGAACCTTTTGAAATGGAAACTTGAAGTTCTTTTTAAGTTTCCAAAAATGAAGTGTTCCTAACTTTGCATGAATGCATCTAAAACCTTGATGTTGCAAGGATGCAAATGATTGGATTGATTTAGTTTCATTTTTTTAGAAGATTTTTGCAAATTTTTAGTCTTTAATGCATTTAAGAATGATTTGGGGATTCATTTTAAGCACTAAAATAAGATGTTTATGCCTTTGTTTTGTTCATTTTTACCCCAAACTGAAATGATTTTGTAGTCACCCCTGATCCGAGCTTTCTTTCCTAGATATTATTATAGACCTCTGAAACAGCTTTCCAATGCTTTTTGAATCACCAAAAATGGAGTTCGTATGCAACAGTTACAAGGTTTTTTGTGGAAGTGCCTCGTTGTGGATTTTAAAGTGGAAAATATGCCAAAATCTCTTAAGAAGTAGAAGAAGGAGTTGATAGAATGGAAGAATGATAAGACTAAGAAGAGGAAGAATATTTCCACAAGCTCCATCCACCTTCAACCTTCAAAATTTAGCAAAAACTCCAAAACGGATGAGATGTTGTCAAAAGACCCGTGAAGTGGGTCCCACCGGGCATGCCAAAATGTAGACAAGGCTTTTGAGGATACCTGTTTTGAAAGCTTCAAACCAAACAAATATTTAGATTTTAATCTAGCATGAAATCAATCCAAAACAAATAAACTCTAAGCTAAGCCACCTCAGATAGAGCCTAAATAGGTGCACCCAAGCACTGTTTGATTTGCTCTTGCTTAGGGGATGTGGGTGTGCTCTCTAAGCACTTGGAGCATATTCTAATGCTTGCTAAGATGGATTGAGATTCATGAACACCCCAAAAATGGCACAATATTGGGTAGAACACCCAAAATTGCCCCTAAGGCTTCAAGAACTCAAGATTTGATGCAAATATGATTATGCTAAGATTTATTTTAACCCAAATGAAGTGAGAGGATGATGCTATATGCTATGCAAAATAATGAAAGAAACTATGTTAATCCATTATTGCTAAACTATGATGTGCTAAAAAGCTTGAAGAAAACAAAGAAATCTAACAATTAGTTGATTTTAAGCTATGATCTAACATGAAAATGGCATTATAAGATTACTATTACTTGAAAATAAAAGTGGATGCATTTGCTCTTAGAAATGAGAGTATTTATAGGCTTTTGGAAAGGTTTGGGTTAAGAGGATAGGTTAGAGTTTGGGGTAAGGTTAGAGTTGGAGTCAAGGGGATAAGGATGAAGACTTTCTAGAAGAGTCTAGGCTTTGGATGAGGATAAAAACTTTCTAGAAAAGTCTAGGCTTTCTAAGGATAAATATGGAATTTAGGAAATAAACAAAGTTTTATTTATCTCAAAGGCTTTAATGAGTTTGAGGCTCATTAGGGGTAGGGTTTGACTAGGAATCAAAGGAATAAGGATGAAGATTTTCTAGAAGAGTCTAGGGTTTGGATGAGGATAAAGACTTTCTAGAAAAGTCTAGGCTTTCTAAAGATAAATATGAAATTTAGGAAATAAATAAAGTTTTATTTATCTCAAAGGCTTTAATGAGTTTGAGGCTCATTAGGGGTAGGGTTTGACTAGGAGTCAAAAGAGACTTAGATTAGCTTAGGGAAAGTAGGTAATTTCCCCTAAATGGGTTTAGGGAAGGATTAGGAAAGTTCTAGAAGAGTCTAGAGTTTTCCTAGGGTAAATTAAGAATTGAGGATTAATATTTAATCTTAATTAAATATTCTTGAGTTGGGATTAGGATTAGGAAATGATGGGATTAGCCTTTAATCGAAATTAAAGAAGGATTAGAAGATTGGAAGAGGTTAGTGGTCTTAAGAAATTGGGCCAAGTTTTGGGCAAAAAATAAATTAATTATTTATTTTGGGATTTTTGGTCAATTTATTAATTAAAATAATTAATAAATAGGGAAATAATGTTTAAATAAGATTTAAACATTTTTGGGAGGGATTTCTTAATTAAATATTTTTAATTAAGATAAAGGGATTTAATAAAATAAAAATAAATTAATTAATTAAATAAATAATTAATTAACAAATGATGATGTCATTAGGAATTTTTCAGAAAATAAAAATACTTTATTTTCTAAAATATTTTTAGGTGTCTACACATTGAATAGATGTATAATGACTTTTAGTTCTAATTATATATATTTTAATTAAGAATCAAGTTTTGTTAAACTCAATCTTATTGGTCTATTTGCATAAACTCTCAATTAATTTATAAAATTCTAATTTTGACTCTAAAATTTTAAAATCACACCAACTAGTAAGATACAAAGATTTTATTATAAATCTCAAAATTTATCAAAACAACAAGCCCATTCTGCATGAGGGTCTTATCCTTTTAATTGTGGATCATATTAAGAAAATTATTGCTAGTAACCCTATTATCCCCTCATGTAGGGGCTCTGGTTCTGCCAAGGCTTTGGGTAAATGGATTAGGGAGGGTGAGAGTAAAAAGGTGTTGACATCGGGTTAAAAGTCTAAATTTGATAAGAAGGATGGCATGGAAATGGATTATGAAGGTGAGAGTGTTGATGGTTATGTGGTGATTGGTAGCTCTCCCCACACCCAGTCAGCTAAGGAAAGAAAAGACTCCATGTCGGCTTTGGTCAATGATTCTGGTGAGAAAGAGGTTAAGGAAGAGTGTGTCTTTGCGGCCAAAGAAAAAGTTCATGACTCTGAAGCCAAGGATGAAGATGAGGATGTGGGTTGCCAAAAGGTCCCCATTCTGGTTAATTATGCTAGTTCTGAGGAACATGATGTTCCTATTTCCCTGAAGCTTGAAGTTGTCATGGAGGTTCAGTCGAATAGGAAGGAGGATGAGGAGACAACTATTTTGGCATCTGATATGAAGGGTAATAACCATTCCAGCTCTAGGAACATTCCCTTTGTGAAAATGGTCGACATGAAGGAAAGCAATGTTCAACTCCTTAAAGAGGATATGGATGACAAGATAGATCCCCCTTTCGGTGTTCTCCAAATAGTGAAGGCGATGTCTATGTATTCATCCCGCCTCATGAAATAGGTTTTCCAGGAAATTAAAAGCCTCAATATTAGTTTTCGTTCCCTCTCTGCCATAGTTGATCTTCTTTAGGGGATTCTAGATACTGGGTCTGTGGGGAAGGATGTCTGAAAGGAAAAAGATGAGGAGAAAAACATGAAGGAAATGTGGGATAGAATGGACAATCTAGACAACACTCTTAAGAAGCATATGTTGGATAACAAACTTTTTATGGGCTCTTCTATGAAGTGCTTCAGTATCATCAAGTCCAAGTTGGATGCTAGGTCTCCGACTATGAAGATCAAAGATGACAAAGATGACGTGGATGATGTTGGTCCTGGCAAGCGTACACGGTCTACTAAAAAGAAGAAGGTCCATGACAGGATTCTTGAGCTCTTAGATTATAATGCAGCCATCAAGAAGGTATTTGAGGCTAAGAAAGAGGCTGAGGGAACTCTCCTGGACTTTGCCTAGGTCCCGTTGCTTCCCTATCTCTGTGCTGGTTTTTTTTAGGTTTTATGTTCCCGGATTTGCTTGTTTCAGGTTTTTTTAGTTTTTGTGCTGGTGCTGGTGCTAGGTTTTGCGGGCCTCTTTTGTAAGGATTGTAAGGGGTTTTGCGTCCCCCTAAAACCTATTTTTACCAGCTATCAAAAATAATATAATTTCAATGGGTTACTGTCAAATAAGATGTCAAATTTTTATTTGTTTATATATTATTTAAATTTTTTACAGTAATTAGTCTGAATTTTCTACAGAATAAGAAATAGATATATAATAGCTTTTTTTGTTTTCAAAGTGTATATCTCAATCAAAAAGAAGTTTCTGTTAAACTCAATTTTATCCGTTTATTATACAAACACTCAATTAATTTATGTAATTCTTATTTTATTTCTGAAATTCTAAAATTAATCAAACAAACAAGACATAAAGATTTATAAATAAATATTTTAAAATATATAAAAATAGAATATTTGGAAAATTATATCAAGATATCTGAAAATTTATAAAAATAATTATATATATAAGTATGATTTATTATATCTTAAGATTTATTGCATTTTAGTTCACAGTCCAAAAATTAAATCAAAAAAGTTATATTAAATTTTGAAAGTTATGATTTTTATAATATTTATATCATATTATTATTTTATATATATTTCAATTATACATAGAAATAATTACTCTATTAGAACCATTTTTCAGAATTAAAAAGTTGATGATATCTTTGAACAAATATAAGCTCTTCCAAAAAGACTGAAAGTAAACACAGCCAAATCACCAACACTTTAAAAAATGGGGGAAATGTAAACGTAAACATTAAGCCTTCATTTTCAAACTGAAGCCCACTGGAAATTTTCTTGATGAGGACCATGATAATCAAATCAAACTCCTTGACTATTACCCAGTCTAAATCAAACTTCTTGACTATTAGAATTTTTTGTACCCATCTTTTTATTTAGATGTAAGATAATATTGAAATAGTCAAAATTATTCATTAAAAAATATTTCAAACCAAACTGGTCCAAAGATTTTGAGCCTACACATGTAGAATATAATTTGTACATTTGACTGGAATACATTGCACCTGTTACAAAATACACTATAGTCTTTATCATGGCCATGAAATGAATAGTGATCTATCACACTCTACTTCCATGATTTGGTTAGAAAGCGATTTCATTCCTTCCACTAGGGAATGAAGATGATGAGGATTCTGAGTTCAAAACTACGACTGTGAGGATGAGAAATCTTTGCTTATTATTTTATTTTTTAAGTGTGGTAGTTTTCAATTAAATGGTTTCGGGTATTTATGTACAGCTAACTGTACACTAGTTTATTGTTGGTGGGAAGGTTACATTCTTTCTATAGCTATTTGTTCACCATCCATGGCTACTATTCACCCCCTCATTAGTCTAAATATTTTCCATGTGCTCTATCTCTTGTTGGATGTTGTGGTCTGGAGGTTATTTATAATGTTTCTTAATGTGCTCAATATTTCTTAATTTATAGATTGAATCAGTTTAACATTCTTTTCATAAATTTCATGTGTGGATGTTAGAGTCTAGGAAACCTTTCATAAGTAAAGTGGTTTTTTTATGAAAAGCTTTAAGTTCCGGTGATTCCAGAATAATTGGTTACATTTTCATCCATGAACAAAAACTGAAGTTGCCAAAAAAAATTTACCAGCCACCTTTGCTTAGACAAAGGTGTTGGAATGAAGGCACTTGTCAGTATTTGTTTGAACCATAATCTAGTGACTCTCAATGGATTTGTAGATTCAAATTGGGTTGGCAATTTCGTACATTGTAGTTGTACATACTTATAAGGAAACTATTTGGATTCATTTTTTTGTTTACATGTGGAGTTTACTCAAAGACCTATTATAGTTTTATACAACAATTAAAATTTAATATTTCTAGCAAAGAACCTAAATTTTCATATGACTACAAAGCATATTGTTGTCCAGTACCATTTTACTTACAAAATGATAGATGATGGAAGGGTGATGTCCCAAAAATTTGAGACTTGAAAAGGGTTGCGTTTACAAAGTCAATAATCGTAGAGATGATTTATTACTAAAATATGTATTTTGAGATGTTTAAATTAATTTTCAAATCTCCAACAAAATTAAGATTAAATGTTAAATTTTTGTTCATAATTTTAAAATGAATTTCTATAATAGCAATTTGTTCTTTTAAGGTTGAAAAATCAATTAAATTTCATAAGAAACAAGCAATGGATGTCTTTAATAAATAAAAGTACTTTTTAATTTTTAATTTTTACTCCCCTATAGATATTTTCTCTTTTTCACACCGTAAGCAAGGGGCATGAGCTTATCAATCATTCCAAGTTTATGGAGTCTCTGGAAAAAATTATATGGTAACTCTGTAAATCAATGAAAAGTAATGGAAATATTATATGGTAAGTCTGTAAATTGGTGAAAAGCAAGTCCAATTGTAATTATTGCAATTCAACACGGTTTTCTTTTCATCTCTTTCCTTGAATGTAAAGGTGGTTCTTTTTTTCCCCATTTCAATCGATTCAGTCTCCTTCATTTGTATATATATATATACAAGAGGCCAGATCGATCATTATGCAGAGAGAGAATGAATTTGAGATATATGGTTGAGTATAAAAGGAATGGGGCGCTGATGGGAGAACTCAATTGAAGATATTGAATTGCATCCATCTCTGCTTAGTTTTCCCATCATGTCCCATGCCATTTATGCTATATCGAAAGGATTTATTTTTTCATTGTTTTTTATTTAATGGGGTTTTTTAAATTCAGTACAGATATAGATTCTTTTTGTTCTTTTCAATTGGGTCTGGTTTGATTGGTACAGGAGGTCCTGTGTTTCCCAACCCAAGTGGTACAGGAGGATGTTTTGTAGGCATCAAATATGTTGTTTTATAATTTTATTCAATAGTAAATAAGTTTTAATGAGTTCTAAGAATATACTCGACAAGGGCATCAGGATCGCATGATCGCAAGGGAAGAAACTCAGCTATGCGATCATGCGACAATAAGTAAAGAATAGCTTGGAGTGTGGGATCTGCCTCAGCTAGGGCATTGAATCGGTTGGAGCATGGGATCAGAGGGTTTTTCATGTAGATGTCTTTGTCATACTTCATGTTTATGAAGAAAGCAACCTGCTTTGCATGTCGAAGCTCAGGGTTTCTTTCATCTGCTGTAGATTTCATGAGTGTCTTCGTGATAGGAGCAGAAATCATTAAGTTCGTTGAGTTTGTATTGTTCGCACTGTTCGCTAGCAAAGCCATTCCATAAGTTTTAATTAAAATATTGTTTGAGTGTGGGATCTCATGATCGCAAGGGAAGAAACTCAGCTTTGCGATCATGAGACAATAAGTAAAGAATAGCTTGGAGTGTGGGATCGCATGATCTCAAGGGAAGAAACTCAGCTATGTGATCATGCGACAAGAAATTCTTGCACACAACAGGATGGAGCGGAGGATACCAAATCTCCACAGAAATTCAAGAGGCTCTTTCGACTTCAGAAGAAACTAGATTTGGGGATGAAATCAGAATACAGAAGGGAAAGTCAACCATCTTCCATTTCCAAGGAAAACACAAAAAGATGGTTGGGTTCAGAGGTTTGGAGGGTTTCATAATTGGGAGAGGAAATGGCTCGACACTTTTGATAAGTAGAGGCTACCCCACATAAATCATCCTTGCTCAGGAGCTCATTCTCAACACAACAGATTTAAGTTTCAAAATCAGGGAGGATCTCAAAATAACATCGTTTCAAACTGCGCCCTGCCCAATAAATGGTTATTTTTCAAATTTTCAAAAAATGGGTTCGGCTCTTCATCGCAGAGGCTCAAGTATATGAACCCAAATCTAATACCCATATTTCCAACATCTTCCAGAGGCATCCCAATCAACCCCCCTCTGCCAAAAAAAGCATGGACAGACACTCATTGGAGAATTCATAGAAAGAGATTGGCTCTTTTAGGGCCAACGAGCCGTGCACATTTCACCAAGGGCTTTTCTAAAGGAGTGAAAAAGATTTGGAAACCTGTCCAGAAGGTAGACACTTAAAGAAAATCCACTGAAGCCCCATTGAGGCAAGGCATAACAGGCATGGGGGAAGATTCCTACCAGCACCTTTCTGTATTCAAGGCCACTCCACACAGTCCGAAATCTTAAAAAATGGACCAGGTACCATCTATTAGTTTCTCAAAAGAAACACTTAAACAGAGAAACTCATTTTTTTTAAATCACGGTGATTGGAAAGCCTCAGTGGTGGAAGCAATAGGGTCTTCAGGAGGATTGACAATTTTATGGAATCCAAGATCTTCCCACTATTCCCATGTCACGGATACAATGAACTGGATGGGTGGTAAAATTATTAGTACTCAATCAAATCTAAACATATTTGTAATTAGTGTCTATGGCCCCATCTCCAGGAGAAGGAAATTGGAGATTTGGGAAGAAATTAGTAGCTGGTTTCTACGATGGCCTACAGGGAATTTTATTGTGGGTGGAGACTTCAATGCCATCATTCATGCATCAAAAAAACAAGGTGGATCTCAAAGATTACCACAATCTCAAGTAGATTTCCAAGATTGGCTTCAAAAAGAGGACCTCATGGAAATCGAATTGGAGAATGGAGTTTTCACTTGGTCCAATAGAAGAATGGGTTTTGATAATATTTCAAAAAAATTGGATAGGTTTCTCTACAAAGGTGATATCACCTCATTTCCTTTTGACTTGAAAGCCTCCATTTTCCCCTCCTCAGGCTCCGATCATTTTCTCATCTGCTTGGACATTGTGGAAGAGGACAAACCATATAAATGCTCTTTCAAATTTGAAAATATGTGGCTCAAAGAAGAAAATTTTTCAAAGATGATCAAAGACTGGTGGTCAGAAGTTAAGGTTGAAGGCTCCAAACTATTCTGTTTCGTTTCAAAACTCAAATTTATCAAGCAAAACCTGCTGATCTGGAATAGAACCCACTTTAAGAATATTTTTGCATCGAAGGAAGAAATTGAATCTAAGCTTTCAAACTTAAACAACATTATTATGCAAAATGGGATGAATCAAGAACTATACATGACAGAGAAAGATTTGCTTAAGGATTTGGAAGATATTCTTAGCAAAGAAGAAATTTTTTGGAAGCAGAAGTCTAGGGAATCTTGGTTAGCTACTGGAGACAAAAATACCAAATTTTTTAACTCTAGCACTAAATGCCGCAGGAACACCAACAGGATTCTTCAAATTACCAACTCTGAGGGTTCTATCCTGTCCGATCAAAAAGAGATTTAGAAGGAAATTGTCTCATTTTTCTCCAAACTTCTAAACAATTCTGATAGCTCACCTCTCTCATGTCAGCAAGAGTTACTTTGCAACATTCCTAAAATCTTATCGGACATTGACAACCAAAATCTAATGAGATCATTCATAGAAGATGAAATATTCCAAACATTATCTCAAATGGCTCCAGACAAAGCCCCAAGCCAGGATGGCTTTCCCCCCGATTTTTTTCTACATTGCTGGAAGGTTTTTGGGAAGGAACTCACAGCAGCCTTGGAAGCAACCAGATCTTCAGGTAGATTTCTAACCGAAATCAATAACACTTTTATTTCCCTTATTCCTAGAAAGGAAAATGCAAATTCTATGCATGAATTCAGACCCATTGCTTTATGTAATACTATTTACAAGGTTTTATCTAAAGCTCTTGCAAATAGATTAAAGTTAATTTTAGGTAGAATAATTGGAGAAGAGCAAACAGGGTTTGTCCCAGGTAGATCTATATTTGATGGCATCATCATAGCACAAGAGACTATTCATTCTATCTAGCACTCCAAAAAATCTAGTATGATTATTAAGCTAGACATCAAGAAAGCCTATGACAAAGTTAATTGGAGATTCTTATCCAAATGTATGGAAGGTTTTGGTTTTTCTAAGGCTTGGATAAATCTGGTTTTTTATTGTATATCCTCTCCAAAATATTCCATCTTGATTAACAGCTCACCTCAAGGTTTCTTTGGAGGCTTGAATGGCATCAGACAGGGGGACCCCCTTTCTCCCTTCCTGTACATCATAATGGCAGAAGCTCTAGGCCGCAGCAATATTAGCCTTCAACTTCAGGGCAGCATCAAAGGTATTTCAGCCACTTCTTCAGTCTGTCCAATCACCCATCAACAGTTTGCTGATGATACTCTCCTTTTCGGCTTTGGTTCAGTCAGGGAAGCCAATCAATTCAAGAGAATTTTGCATAAATATGCTCTAGCTTCAGGTCAAGCTGTAAACAAAGACAAATCAGTCATTTTTTTCTTTCACACTAAGAAGAGGGTACAACTAAAAATTGAATCCTTATTGGCATTTAAAGTAGCATGCCTTCCCTATAATTATATGGGGATTCCCATCGATATGAACCTTAGAACGATAGGTGTTTGGAAACCAATCAATGAACGAATGGATCAAAGAATGGTTAGTTGGAAATCTAAATGGTTATCATGGTCGGGCAGGATCGTTATGATCAAAGCTACACTTTCAGCTATTCCTATTTACCTTATGTCCTGCCTATCTTTGTCCTTGACTGGTTATATGGATATAGTCAAAAAGCTTAGGGATTTCTTCTGGCAAGGATGTGATCAGAATAGGAAATTCAAGCTTATTTCTTGGGAGAACATCTGCAAACCTATATCAGCTGGAGGCATGGGGATTAAAAATCAAATGTGGTAGAATTTAGCTTTGGGTGCTAAATTATATTGGAAATTGATAAAAAATCAAGATTATAAATGGGTCAGAATCCTCAAAGGCAAATATCTAGGCCCAAATGCGGGTCTCGAAGTGTTTCGGGTTAAAAACTTTCCTAGAGGTTCCAGGATTTGGAATTTTATATCAAAATCCAGACATGTTGTGGACTCCAATCTCTCTTGGAATGTCAGAAATGGTAATTTAGCTAGATTTTGGGAGGACTCTTGGGGTGGGTTCCCAATCCTGCAATCCACACCAGGCCTTAATCAGATAATTCAGCTCTGTCAATCGGCTTGGGGCCCTCTGCTCAAAGATTACATTCTCCCTTCTCCTTCTTCAAATGGGGATGGTTTGTGGCATTGGAAGGACTTTTCTAGTGTAGGGGTAGATATTCAAGAATCAAATCTTTTAAAATCAATTGTCCAAAATAGATCTTTTCTTCTTAAAAATGGTAGAGATGAGATAATTTGGAATGGTTCCAAGAATGACATTTACATAGTGAAGGAAGGATACAAATTTTATCACAGCATCTTCAGGTTTCTACTACAATTCCAATTCACCTATGTTGGAATAAATTGTGCCTACCTAAAGTAGTCATTTTTTTGTGGGCAGCATCTCAGGGGCGTATCTTAACAGTAGAAAGATTTTTTTAAATGGGGTTTATGGGTCCATCAAGATGTTCTCTCTGTCGAAATCATGAAGAAACACACAATCATCTACTACTCTCCTATCCCTTTGCCATGAAATGTTGGGAATGGTTATGTGCTAAATTGAATTGGTATTCTTCTCTGTTGCAGGATATTCAATCTCACCTTCTAGCTTGGCCTTCACTTTTTAAAGAAAGTCTTTGTGGTAATCTTTGGATCATTTCTCCTTCCATTGTAATATGGGAAATATGGAAAGAGAGAAATAGGAGGCTCTTTCAAGAAAAATCACTGGCAATTGAGAAGGTATTAAATAAAATCGAAGTAGCAATAGTGGAAATCATGAACTCTTGGATCCAAACCCATACTGCTATTCACAATTCTACACCAACTAGGACGACAAGATGATTAAAAGCTGGCATGGCCTAAAAACTCCAACTTCCATTGGCAGGGGTTGCAAAGACAATCTTCATCAAAGATTATCATGTGTTTGGAAAACCCCATCCCCGGGTTGGTTCAAACTTAACTTCGATGGTGCCTCAAAAGGCAATCCAGGGCCATCAGGTGCAGGGTGCATCATCCACTCTTCAGAGGGACAAACAATTGCTCAACTAGCTATTCCATTGGACCCTGACACCAACAATGTAGCTGAGATTAAGGCGTTGTATCATGGCCTATTATTAGCTAGGGAATTAAGATTGAATAAAGTGGAAATCGAGGGAGATTCGATGATTGTGATTAATGCAATCAAAACAGGGTCCATCACCAATTGGAAACTAAAAGCATTCCTAGAAGTCATTCTAAATTTAATTTCTAAATTTGAATCTACAACGGCTAATCATATCTACCGCGAGGGCAACGGTAAAGCTGATGACTTGGCAAATGCTGTGGCGGGTGGCACCCATATCATATCAATCTCTGTCGGGTGGCATCCACATCAATTCAATCTCTCTTGAATTTTGGCACTTTTTCAATCAATTTTGAGTTGTACACTTTTCAGAGTAACGGCTATCTCTTGATCCAAGCAATTTTCCCGAGACTGACAAGTTGCTTGCATATGCTTCCCAGTTCCTCTTCTTAAAGGTGGCAGTCACTTCATTCTAGTTTGGGTTATTTTCGAAACAAGGCGTAATCTGTAAGTATTCTGCTATAAAGATGTGATGGCATTTTGGAGGCTTCAAGATCTTCGATGGCGCGAGAAGCTCAGAGTTTACCCCATATGAGTTTTCACGGTGGTACGGGGATGGCAGGAAATGTTTGGAGATGCTTTCATTCCTGGCAATATCTCTGTGTGTATTGGAGAATGGTTACCTAGCTGTGGGTCATTTTGAATCAGGTTGTTATGTGGGGACGAGCTATGTTGCTCCACATTTTATGTTCCCCCTGTTTAGCTCTTGGACTAGTTTTAAATACTATTTTATATGTATATTTTAATTTCCTACATATTAATATATATAGACTTCTAGCCTCGGCCTTTACCGATCAAAAAAATTTTTTAAAAATGAGTTCTTAAAATTTAGAGGAAAAATAAATTCTTTGTTATTGTTTGCAAATCTCATTAAAGTTTTATTTATTTGGTTGTAGTAAATTTGACTAAATTTAATTTAGGTTTAATTTTCCATTATGTCCATATTAGTTATGATATATGATTGAATTTTTACATTATTTTTAATTAATGATCAAGAGATTTTAATGGGTTTATAAAAATGAATTCTTTTTTATTGATAGTAAATCTCATTTATTTTGTATTGGAAATCTAAGAACTTCTGCATATTTAGCTTGTGTTGTTTTTTTTATGGAGGTTCAGGTCTGGAAGCAAGGCTACCCAACAGAGGCACAAAGTCTGTGAGCAAATCAGCCCAACTAGGGCCACCATGAAAAAAAATTGCTACCAAATATGGGAGCACGAGCCTATAGGTTGAAACCTCTTCAACTAAGAGCCAAGGACTGAGGGGTATCCATTCCACCAAAATCCCCCAAGGATTGACCATTCTGCCAAATTCAATAGAAGCACCACAATCCCGGCCACATCCCTTATGATGTGGGAACTTGCACTCAACAAGACTTGATCCCTACATTTTCTATTTGGGATCAATCCCTGGCTTGTCCCATTGTGAAGGAAGATGATTCTCTTGAACTTTTATAATATGCTTGTAAGGGAAAGTGTGTAATGGTTGGCTCGGCTAAATAAATTGTGGTGATTTCTCTTATGCATTTATCACAAAATCTGCCCTCTCTTCAACTTTAAATCATAGGAGATAATTGAAAATTTCTTGTGGTTTCTTGATATATAAAATTATAGTGTTTTTTGAATGGTCAGAGTCAAGTGAGATGTCAATTGTTTCATGTGTTTATATATTATTTAAATTGTATATAATAAGTGGTATGAGTTTTCTACATTGACTAGATGTATAATGACTTTTAGTTTTAATTATATATATTTTAATTAAGAATCATGTTAAACTCAATCTTATTGGTCTATTTGTATAAACTCTTTCAATTAATTTGTAAAATTCTAATTTGACTCTAAAATTTTAAAATCACACCAACTACTAAGATATAAAGATTTTATTATAAATCTCAAAATTTATAAAACCAGCAATACAATTTCAATAGGTTACTGTCAATTAAGATGTCAATTTTTTATTTGTTTATATATTATTTAAATTGTTTACAGTAATTGGTCTGAGTTTTCTACAAATATGAAATAGATATATAATTACTTTTTTGATTTCAAAGTGTATATATCTCAATAAAAAAACAAGTTTTTGTTAAGCTCAATTTTATCCATTTATTGTACAAACACTCAATTAATTTATGAAATTCTAATTTTATTTCTGAAATTCTAAAATCAATCAAACAAATAAGACATAAAAATATATAAAAACAAGATATCTGAAAAATTATATCAAGATATCTGAAAATTTATAAAAAATAATTATATATATAAGTGTGATTTATTATACATTAAGATTTATTGCATTTTAGTTCACAATCCAAAATTAAATAAAAAAGTTATTATTAAATTTTGAAAGTTATAGTTTTTAGAATATTTATATCATATTATTATTTCATATATATTCCAATTAAAAAGTTGATGATATCTTTGAACGAAGATAAGGTCTTCCAAAAAGGCTGAAAGTAAACACAGTCAAATCACCAACACTTTAAAAAAATGGGGGAAATGTAAACGTAAACATTAAGCCTTCATTTTCAGACTGAAGCCCATTGGAAATTTCCTTGACGAAGACCATGATAGTCAAATCAAACTTCTTGACTATTACCCAGTCTAAATTACAGTCTGGTCTTTTAGTCCAAAGAATTGACTGTTCTTTTATGGTGGTTTACAGTTAAGCTTTTGGAGTCTGTATTTATGGTTTTTGGAGTCAATACTTTAAGTCTTGACTTAAAAATATATTGAATTTTTAAGTTGAATGTTTATGAATAATTTGTTATTAGTTTTATGATATTTTGTAGTCATGGTTCACAAATATACTTTGATTTTTAAACAGTATCTATGAGAAATTGGCTATTCTCTTCTATGATAATTGTAGTCAATACTTTTGGATCCCGACTTACAAATATAATAATTTCTAAACTGAGTCTGAATAATTTATCATTAACTTTATTATTTGTTTTACAGTCAATACTTTTGAATCTTGACCCACAAATATACTCAACCTCTTATATGAACTTTTATGATAAATAGCTTGTTATAACAGTCAATGCTATTAAGTCTCCATTACATTTGCACTGAGCAATGTATATAATAGGAATAGCAGACAGAATCATGATTTAGTGATCTCATAATCAATCTGACTCGATTAAAAACTTACTGAATGATTACCAACTAGTTAATCTGAAAAACAAAAACAATCAACATAAAAATAATAGACCATTCAAATTGATAAAAGACTTAGCAAAATCTTACCTATAATAACACTCTTGAAACTATATGCATTTACACATCACACCTCATCCCCCAAAACCTTAAATTAATCATGTTGACTATAACACTCATTCACCCAACTTTAAGCTTCAAGATTTGAATTTATTGTTTGGTAATAGAGAGATTATAAAGTGCCTTCCTTATCTTTGGTGTGGCATTGCAATCTTTTTATATTCTGTCAAGCATTTATTAATAATTATTTTCCATCATTTCCGATAATTTAATAGGGCTTGCCTTCACTTAACTGTTGACAACTACGTTCTACTTAATGCATCTCAGTCGATTTTTGTCTGTAAGAAACGGTCATAAGAATATGATGGATGATAATGATGGATGATAATTACTTACTCTATTATTATTATTATTATTATATAGTTCTTTTGGATCTCTTCATTCAATATATAAATATAAATAAATTGGAAGAAGAGGCAGGTTATGATTATCTGAATTATACCAGCTATCAAATTTGTAGTACCATTTCTTCTCCCCATCTTTTTCTTGAAATGTAGAATAGTTGTACATTTGACTGGAATATATTGCACCTGTTACTTATAAATACATCAATCTTTATCATAGCAATAAAATATACAGTGATCTGTCATACTCTATTCCCATGATTTCCATTCCTTCCAATATGGAATCAAGATGATGAATATATTAATGGTGAGGAAAGATTCAAGGAAGATTCCGAGTTCAAAACTCCGACTGCGAGGATGGAAAATCTCTGCTTATTATTTTATATTTTAAGTGGGGTGGTTTTCAATTAAATAGTTTGGGTATGTCTAGATGTACAATTCAATTGTAGTATTTTATCATTTTTATGGATGCATATCATGATTATGTTATTATATATATCAAGAGTGTGTAATGAGATAAGGGAGATGATTCATTAAGCATTTTAATCTTATGTTAAAATTTTAAACCACTCATTTATAAGAATAGCTTATTCTGTAAGTTCCCTTTTATAATTAGGTTCTAGGACCACATCATCAAATATGATATCCTATCAACATACTTTTTGTCCATGTGTCCACACAGGCCAAAAAAATGAAACCAATAGTTGTGCACTAATTCATGTTTTATCAGTGTCCTTTTGTGACATCATATGATTTACCCAAACACACACAAACAATAGAGAAAGAAACACTTGCTTTCTATTATCTTCAATGAAATGACATTACAACATTTTGGAAATAACTTGTTATAGCCACATGGGCCTTCTTATTACAATAATCTACAAGTCAGAGCCTCAATCTGCACTACCAGAATTGTCTCTTGTAGCCCCCATTTATCTTCTTTATATTGGGAAGTTTAATGGCACTAGAATGTAACTCCCCCTTTTGAAGTCAAACGCTTTTATATTAATTTGTTCTATCTTGGAATATGATGAGAATATGCTCAAAATAGGTTTTGGCACAAACTGAATTATTTCAAGAATTTTTATTTTTTTCTCATAAAGTAGGACAAATTTTGGAGGTCATATCTTTTAAATGATCATTGAATTTTCATTTATCATACATCATCTAAAAGTTTGCAAAGAGATCTACTTCATACTTCAATCCAATATGTAAAATCTACACTTATTAGTCCAATATGGGGCTTCTAAAGCCCTCGAGAATGTATTTGAAGTTATTATTAGAGAAAAATGCTCTGATAAATATAAATATCCCCCAAATGCCACAAGATATTGGGATAATTCCTTCACCATTAGTTCCATTTCACTTTTAGGAGGTCTATGTAAGATTTTGTGCAAAAAGTAAAAACCGCCAAAAATATTAAGTCTTCTAAAAATAGCTCTCATTAACAACTCAACAATATTTTTGGGCCTAACATCCTAAATGATCTTACATCAATACCAATCATCAAAATTAACAACTTTAAAGACAATAATTATTGCACTGTGTTTAAAATTTGGGCAATAATCAGCAAATGTTGTAACTATTGGAATATATGCTCAACATTTAGGTATTTTCCCCTCACTATAGATAAACAAGTAGAAAGACAAATGAACGAATAGACAAACACAAGATAAACATACAAACTTTATAATTTTATCATTTCTAATATATACTACTTATTATATATAGAATGTATGAGCATGCAATGAGGTAGATGGTCATTCTAATTTGATCTATTTTATATATGTGCAGTTAATAAAAACTATATTTGAATTATTTAATTTCATTGCACATTTTATGTATATTTGCTGATTTAATATTTATTTTGTAAGTAATTTTTTTAGTCTAGTAGACTTTATAAGGTAATTTAGTTAGGTTTTTAGGGAGGTTCTTGTTATCCAATTCAGGCTTTTCAATCTTAATTGTATCTAGAGTTGTATTTTTTAGCTTTGGTTTCATCTTGGTCTTCAATTTTGGAAATTTTTGTGTCTCAATTATAGTTCTTTGTTTTAATGGTATAGTAGAGGTTTTAAAAAATCTCAATGCCTTCAATTTTTTTTAAAATTGCATTATATATGTCAAGAAGCCTTTGTCATTTTTTTTTTAAAAAAAAATCCTTCATTATGCATTATTCTCTTATAAAAGCTTCTTAAAGTCTAGTTTTGTTGAGAAAACTAAGTGGTTATAGGATTTGTTGAGCTTGGGAGGGAATTGCAAATGTTCTTTTTGTTTTCAAAACCCCCAAAAGAAGCCATGATTCATGATTAAGGAGGGGGACAAAGCTTAGAGCCCTACTTTCGCATTTTTTTCATCATGACCACCAAAGGAGATGAAGGAAAAATGAGGAACAATAGTTTATTCAATATTGAAAGGTCTTGGAGTAGTAGTTTGTATTGAAAGATGAAGTTTGTTCTATGAGATAGCAATGGGTTCCAAGAAGTAGAGGGTAACTTTGTAACTATGAGCAGTAATTAATATGATTTTTCTTCAAAAAGAGGTAGGGTTTGAGAAAAAACCCATGATTTTAATTCATTGATGTCCTCTTCTATTGTCCATGCATTATTTAAGAGATATTTATTGTTCTATAGAATGATTCATTCACTATTTTAAATGTATTCATTCACCATTACAGAGGAGACATTTACTGTCCCTAAACTGTTAGATAACTAAGAGGTGGGGGGTGAATCAGTTAAGTCCAGCTATGCTACAATCCCAAATACTGCCAAATGTATCAAACAAAACTTTCAAATCAATTAATGAGCTCGGTAATAGTTTAACTTTGTCTTTTTGTTCATCTACCGAATACCAATAATTAACTAGTGAATATACTGATCAATCCAGTTATAGTAATGTGTAAAGTCAAATAACAATTCAAAACATCCATACACATAACACTTTGATTTTTAACATGGAAACCCTATAAGGATAAAAACCACCTGGGACCGGTAACCCAAAATAATTTACTCTTCTGAAGTGAGCTCAGTTAGGAGCCAACCTTGTTAAAGGTTACAATAACACGCTGAGAGGTGTGACCTGGCTAGAGGATTTTTCACTAACAATTCTTTGTGACCAAGCATTCACTATGGGGTCAACATGAAAATAATCAGCATTCATTGAATGTCATAATAAAATAAAAAAGACTGTTAAGTCCCACTCAGTTAAGAGATTTATCTATAGAAATGGTTAGAATGCAATAGTAATGATCTAATTCAAATACAACTTTCCTTGTAGATTTTTAGATCTAAGCTAAGCTCAAAAATACCTCTGGCCAATATAATCAATTCAATTCCTTTGTATTTTCCAACTCTGTTAGATGCTCGTTAAATTACTTTCTCTGATGCTCGATGTTGTCTATAGATTTTCTCGGTTCTATTTTCAACCTGTTTGACCATCTTTGCATGAATGCAATCTTCTCACACACATTCCATAATTCATAATGAATCTCTTGTCTCCTTTTATAGACATAATAAGCCATTTTATTTCCAGCCATAGAGTTTGCCTCTTAATCTTCACTGTTGATTTTGTCGCTCTAACCTTCCTCGGCAATTATGTCAGTAACATGTTTCATTCTCTTTCATCTGATCATCCTTGAATTTTGTCAGCCATTTTATCATCATAACAAACTTTATCTCTAACCTCATAATCATTCACAATTGACCAGCTCATCATCTTTAGTTGACAGTCATATATTCTATTTATTTCTTTCACTTGGTCAATATTGTGATGTTTCGGTGACTTCTAACTCGGTTAACACTGTACTCGGTATACACTACCCTTGCTCAATGTACACTATTTCTAATTCGGTGTATACTAAGTTCTTCATTTACTAACCACATAAACTTGTACGTTCTTGATCTTCAAACCATAACAGAATTATGTATTACAACTAAATCACTAACATAATGTCATAGACTCGTCAATAAGTTACCCAATGAATACCATATCCATATATTTCTCATACATCTCATCTTCATGTTAATATCTTGAATTTCTTCACCATTATTATTTTTTTTAGATGTTTGTAGCTATCATGATAAGTACAATCAAAACTAGTTGACATCAATGACAATACAATAACTAATTTAATGTGTGTCACATATACCTTTATATCTCGGTGATCATCAATCACTTTTTTTGGAGTCTATCAATCTCTCCTTTAAGATATTGAATCAGGTGTAGTCTCTGAATCTCTCCCTTTGGCATTGATGGAAACACAATATGAAATATGTCATAGATTACCAAACATCTATTCTACAACTCTGTATGTAAATGTTGTCACTCAGTAAGCTCTCCCTAGCTTAGGCATTTAATATGTTTAATCACTACACAATAGATCAATGTCTCTCTTTTTCGGAAATCTCTCTCTTTGTGGATAGATATTTCATTCTCTCCCTTTGTGTGTATTTCATATGATATTATTTATCCCTTTGTCAGCAATGCCAAAAAGAAATCAGCTCTTTAGTAGCCAAATCAATATATCTATGTTGTTCAGTTTAGATTCAAGTACCTTGTATATTGCAGTTTTAGTTTGTCTTCCAGCTTTCACAACCTTAGGAAATCCAAAGTGTGAACATCTTTCATCAAAATCATTAGATCTTCTGATATAGTATAGGTTGATGCAACCTCCTATCACCTTAGTGATATTTAGACAGGGGATGGACCCTTAGTCTACTTCTCAAGTACTCAAATGTGTCCTTCGGTAAGGGTTTAGTAAATATGTCAGCAAGAACTGCTAAGATGTGACTTCACATACTCCAATTTTTTTTTTCTTGAACTTTATCCTTCAAGTAGTGATACTTTATAGATATATGCTTTTTCTTTGCATGCATCACTAGATTATTAGAAATATTAATTGCACTTGTGTTATCACAATAGATTATCACTGGGTCAGTGATCTCCTCATTCATACCTTCCAAAAGTTGTTTTATCCATGCAATATTCAAGAACAATTAGCAGAAGCAACAACATATTCTGCTTCTACATTGGACTAAGAAATGCATACTTGTTTCTTACTTATCCAAGTAACCAATCTTTCTCTAAAAAAGAATACTCCACTAGTAGTGCTTTTTCTATCATCAATATTTCCAGCCCAATTAGCATCAGTATAAACTTTTAGTTCAAAATTGTCTTCTTTCTTACACCATAAACCATAGTTTTCAGTGCTCTTCAAGTATCTCAAAATTCTTTTCACAGCAGTCATGTGTGATTCTTTAGGATTAGTAGAAAATCTTGCTACAATTCCAACTGCATGTGCAATATCTAGTCTAGTCTATGCACAACATACATTAATTTTTCAATCATAGATCTATACAAGGTCTAATTTACCTCAGTTGACTTGTCATCCTTTGTCAATTTGCATCCATTAACCATAGGTCTACCGACTGGTTTTGAGTCTTTCATACTGAATGTCTTCAATACTTCCTTGATGTATTTGGATTGAGTGATGTATATGCCTTCATTCTATTGTAAAATTTGCAAGCCAAGAAAAAATTTGATCTCACCAAATATCACAATTTCAAATTCTTTTCTCATTTCATCAGCAGAAGATTTGCATAAATTATCATGTCCTCCAAATATGATATCATCAACAAATATTTCAGCAATAAGAATCTTATCATCAGTTTCATATTTCAAATACAAATTTTTATTGTCACTAGTTCTAATAAATCCAATACTAATGAGATAAGAATGCAGTCTTTCATACCATGCTCTCGGTACTTGTTTTAGTCCATATAATACTTTGTGAAACTTACATACCATATTCCTCTAATTAGGATCAACAAAACCTTCAGGTTCTTCAATGTATACCTCTTCCTCAAGTATCTCATTCTAAAATACAGACTTAACAACCATCTAATAAACTTTAAATCCATTGTAAGAAGCATATGCAAGCAATATTCTTACTCCTTCAAGTCTAGAAATGGGTGCAAAATTTTCTCCATAGTCAATTTCCTCTTCTTGTGCATAGGCTTTGCATACTGGTCGTTATTTGTTCCTTGTAACATCTCAATTCTCATTTAATTTTTTTTTTGAATATCCATTTGGTTCCAATCACATTTTTGCCTCTCGATCTCGGTACCAATGTCCATGTTTTATTTTTTTGTATTTGCCCAATCTCTTCATTCATAGCCTTGATCCATTCATCATTTTCTAGTGCATCTCTAACAATTTTAGGATCAAATTCACAAACCAAACATGTGTTGTTTCTCAACTTACTTCGTGTCATCATGCCAGCTCTTTTATCTCCATTTATCTAATCTTGTCGATAATGTCTTCTTACATAACTAGAAAGTACAGTTTTAGATTTTTGTTCTTCAATGTGTTCTCCACTCGGTGCATGATCATTATCTCATCGTTAATAGTTTGTTGATTCTCAGTCTATAAAGACTGTTGCTCTATAGCATAACCTTGTTTCTCGGTAACATCAAACTGTTGCTCAAGTATCTAGTTTCAGGTTCCTCAATATAAACAAATCTACCATTGTTTTTCGATTCCTTTTTACTTTCTTCATCATTATTTTCACAAAATTTAGATCAACTCTCACATTTTCACTTTCAATCATTTTGTTAGTAGCCTTGTTCAAACATTTATAAGCTTTTCTTTTAATAGAATATCCTAGAAATATACCTTCATCACCTTTTGAATCAAATTTCCCATTTCTATAATCTTTCATAATGTAACATCTACTTCTAAATATTCTGAAATAACTCACATTAGGTGTGTAACCATACCATAATTCATAAGGTGTCTTGTTTGATTCTTTCTTTAGTTGAACTTGGTTTAATGTGTATACAGTAGTACTAAAAATTCTCTCCAGTACATTTGTGCAACATCCTTTTCAATCATTAGTGTTCTATCACAATCCACAATTGATCTATTCCTCCTTTCAACAGTTCCATTCTATTGGGGTGTTCTCGGTGCAGATACCTATCTCTTAATTTCATGCTCATTACAAAAATTAGTGAGCTCGTCGAAAATAAATTCACCACCTTTATCTGATCTCAAACATTTCAATTCCTTGCCACTTTCTCTTTCCACTTTTTCTTTATACCACTTAAACATTTTAAAAGCTTCGGATCTTTCTTTCAAGAACATGACAGTCATCATCCTAGAGAAATCATCAATATCCAAGATAAAATATTTCTCCACAATAACTCTGAGTTCTCATAGGACCACACAAGTCAGTATGAACTAACTCCAAAATAGCATTAGATGAATAGTGTTTTCTCTTAAAACTAAATTTTGACATTTTTCCCATTTGACATTGTTTGCACATAATATGGCCAAGTTTGGATAAGCTCGGTAAACCCCTAACTTTTCTTTTCTTATTGATATTAACCATGTTGGCAAAATTCACATGACATAACCTCTTGTTCCATAACCATACATCTTCATTTTAGCCAATAAATAAGAAGTTTCAGCATTGTCAATATAGAACAAGTTACCTTTTGATTGTTCACCAGTACCGATCAACTTTCCATCTTCATCATAGATTTTTACCTTTTATATTCTCAAATGCAACTCGGTGACCTATATTATTTAGTTGTGCTACACTCAACAAATTATAATTAAGTCCTTTCACCCAATATACATTCTCACATATGGTCTTATTGTTCAGCAATATATACCCTTTTCTTTTTACTAGGCAAGGTGTATCATTTCTCATTTTAACAAATCCTCTATTATAATGTTCAAGGTATTCAAACTTTTCTTCATTACTAGTCATATGATGTGTATGGCCACTATCAATAATCCATGTATCATTCTTGCTAACTTTAGAAATAACTATTGTTTCAACATACCTTTCTTCTTCTTCAGAATCTTCTTTCAATGCCACAAATACCACTTCTATGTCTTCATCTATCTTGGTGTTGGTGTCCTCATCTTCATATTCAACTAGGTAACATGCCTTCTTGCCTTTATCCATGTAGTCTTGGTTATCTCTATTTCTATATTGTCAGTTATCTCTGTGATCTCGATAATCTCTTGTCATTTTTCTTTTAATTAGATCTCTCACTTTTTTTCTCATCTTCTTTCCTGCCAGGGCATCTAACAACAATGTGACCAATCTCTTTACATCTAAAACAAACCAAGGGTAGTTTACCTCTATATCTTCATTTTCCATTTTTGTAGTCTTCTAGCCATTAATGCTTCAAGTTCATCAAATTCATCCTCTTTAGTTTCACTATCACTTTCATTTCTTATTCTATGTCTGCTACTTGACTTTCCAATTTTCAAAGATGACATAAATATAGATTCAACAGTAGGTACAATACTATTGTCATAGTTATTCAACTCAAATGCAGTTAGTCTACCAATTAGACTATCAAGTGAAATGTTATTACCAAGAGATGCTCTCATTTCATGAATTGCAAAGACTCTAATAGCATAGGCGGGTAACAAGGTTCTGATAATTTTACTTACAATGGTATCTTCATCAATAGTTCCACCTGCTCCTTGGATAGCATTCACAACCTCCTTGACTCGATTGATGTACTGAGATATGTTCTCACCTTCTTTCATTTTCATGTCATTGAATTTTCCTCTAAGACTTTCAGCTTTAGCTCTTAACACATTCACATCTCCTCCATAAACTAGTGCAAGTTTATCCCATATCTATTTTGTAGTTGTACATGTCTTAACATCTTCAAATTCGACATTCGATAAGGAAGAAACAATCTCAATCATCATAGCATTGTATTCATGTATTTCTCTCATGTGATTGACAGTCAAAGGTCCATTGGGTAAGATAAACTCATTTTGCAAGTAGAATGTTGCAAACTCACCAATCCCTGATACATACAATTCCATTCTTCTTTGTCATATCGAGGAGTTTTCTTTGTTGAGCTTTGGCTTCTCTCTCTTATACATCTTGTGATCTTTAACTTAAGTCCTTCAAACTTTTCCTTCAAGTACTATATGCTCTGATACCAATTGTTAGATAAATGAGAGGGGGGTGAATCAGTTAATTATAGTTATCCTACAGTCCCAAATACATCCAAATGTATAAAACAAAACTTTCAAATCAATTAATCAACTGGATAATACTTTAACTATGCCTTTCTGTTCATCTACCTAATACCAGTAATTAACTAGTGAATATACCGGTCAATCCAATTATAGTAATTTTTGTAAAGTAAAATAACAATTCAAAATATCCATACACATATAACACTTTTATTTTTAATGTGGAAACCCTATTAGGGGAAAAACCACCTGGGACCAGTAACCCAAAATAATTCACTCTTCTGAAGTGAGCTCGGTCAGGAGCCAACCTTGTTAAAGGTTACAATAACACATTGTGAGGTGTGACTTGGTTAGAAGATTTATCACTAACAATTCTCCATGACCAAACATTCACTATGGGGTCAACATGAAAACAATCAACATTTCAAATTGAATGTCATAATGCAATAAAGAAGACTCTTAAGTCCCACTCGGTTAAGAGATTTATCTGTAGAAATGGTTAGAGTGCAATAGTAATGATCTGATTCAAATCTATGCTAAGCTCAAAAATACCTCTAGCCAATATAATCAATTCAATTTATTTGTATCCTCCAACTTTGTTCTACTCAGTAAATTTCTTTCTCTGATGCTCGGTGTTGTCTGCAAATTTTCTCATTTTTGTCTTCAACCTGTTTGACCAGCTTTACATGAATGCAATCTTCTCACGTGCATTCCAGAATTCATAATGAATCTCTTGTCTCCTTTTATAGACATAATAAGCTATTTTATTTCCAACCATAGATTTTGCCTCTTAATCTTCATCGTTGATTTTGCTACTTTAACCTTCCTCGGGAATTGTGTCAATACCACATTTCATTCTCCTTTATCCAATCATCCTTGAATTTTGTCACATGTTTGATCATCATAACAAACTTTATCTTTAACCGCAAAATCATTCACAATTGCCCAGCTCATCATCTTTAGTCGGTAGTCATATGTTCCATTTATGTCTTTCACTCTGTCAATATTGTGATGTGTCACTGACTTCTAACTAAGTTAACATTGTACTTGGTATGCACTACACTTGCTCGGTGTACATTGTTTCCAACTCGGTGTATACTAAGTTCTTCATTTACCGACCACATAAACTTGTATGTTCTTGGTCTTCAAACCATAACAGAATAATGTAATACAATTAAATCACTAACATAATGTCATAGATTATCAATAAGTTACCCAATGAATACCATATCCATATATTCCTCATACATCTTATCTTCATGTTAATATCTCATTCCTTCACCATTATTTTCTTCTTCAAATATTTGTTGCTATCATGATAAGTACAGTCAAAACTAGTTGACATCAATGACAATACAATAACTGATTTAATGTGTGTCACATATACCTTTGTAGCTTGGTGATCAACAATCGTTGTCTTTTAAAGTCTATCAATCTCTCATTTAAGATATTCAAACATTTGTAGTCTATCATGTATCCACTATTTCAAAAAGATATTTTCATTTTTTTTAAATATTGAAATTACTATCTCAAGGGGGTTTTTTATAGTTCTTGAATACACTTTCACTATTTTTAAGGATTATATTTATTATTTTTAAGGGATTTTCAAAGCTTTAGCAATTTAATTAACTACTTAAATGAATCTACCCATTATTCTATAAGATACATGTCTATACATTGTTCAACGGTTTGGTTCACTAAGTAGATTCGGGTTTTTTTTAATCCAAAGCATGGTGTCCATTTTAATATGCAATTGTAGAGTTTATTTAAGAAGTAATGGTGAAAGGTTTGAGGACATTGTCATAATTTTAAAAGGGAGGGTATTATCTTACCTATCTTCAAGAGAAATGATAGATTGTATGAAGAGTCTAGAAAAGAAGATCCAAATATGAGAAGTCAAAAAGAAATGTTGGTGACACAATAGGGTGGTACTCCATTGACCAAGTCAATTTCAATGTCACATCCCTATTGTCCAGACAATTAGTAGATTAAATGAATAAAGTAATTTGAAATGGCTTCTTTAATAGGAGAAGAGACAAAGATAGGTAGTCAAATAGGGTTAAGTGCAAGAAGTTGGGTGCATATTTGGAGGAAGTCTTGTAGAATTGGAAAATATCACTACAAACGAGCACCCATTTCCATAAAACAGGTGCCCATTTTTTAATAAACGAGTTTCCAGTTTTTTAAAAATGGGTGCCCGTTTCTAAATTTTTATTTATTTTTAATTATGACCATAAATGCATTTTTACACACCAATTTATTTTCTTAAGAAATGGGTGCCCAGTTTTTGAATTTTAAATAATGAGCACCTGTTTCTTAAGACATGAGTGGGAAACACACATTCGTCTCAGATTTTGATTCAAAATAGGTTTGGTGTAGCATTGGTGGAACCAAGCCTATGTCTTGACCTCCAAAAATTTGGTTAAGGCACTGGAATGCTAGATTTTTGCCTTGTAATTTTTTGAGGGCCTTCTTGATCATATTTTTTGATGAAACAAAAACCTGTTAGAGTTCTCACTGCCTGATTTCAAAAATGTAAACTTCATCATGATACGATTATTTTTACTATCATTGCATTATTTATTAATTAAAAGTGGTACCTAAATATAAAATAGTGAGGTTCACTAAACCTTTAATAACTTTTTTTATTTTTAAGTTTTTTCAAAAATAAATTATATGATATCAATCTACATACAATTCTCTTGAAGATTAAAAATAACTAATTTTGAAAAAATATGAAATTTTCATCAAATTATGGTGCTTGTACACTAGAGGTTTTGAAAATGTATTTAATAGTCAATTAAAAATTAATAATAATAATAAATATTAAATAAAGAAATAAGAAAAAATATGCTCATCAATCTTTTGTGTCTTAGGCATATTTCCTTAGAAGGATTTGCAAAAATTCATTTATTTAGGTTAAAATATGGTGGTTGTACACGACAATGGTATGGTTTTGAAATAGACATTTTGGAAAAGTGGTTTTTAAACATTTCTACTAAAAAGAAATTTATACTATGTGAATATTTAAATAAATTACATATTTGAAAATTAGACTTCGAGCACTACATTTTCTATTACTAAAGTTTTTTAGATTCAATATTTAAGTGCCTCAAATTTAGACATCAATTGATAGAAAATTTAAAAAATAAGAAAAACACTTTCACTTTTTGTCCAAAAGTGGGACTCAACTTCTTGCAGGATTCATTAGAGTTCACAAGTGTTATTTTTGAAGAACATTAGAGAGATGGAAAGGAATGAAAAGAAAGGGGGAACGATGTGGAGAAGAGACTGCAGCAAATGGCAAGAAAACCTTGAGGAGAGATGACAAAAGAACTCTACAAAGGTAAGAATAGACAAAAGAGATGACAAAGGAACTCTAAAAATGTGAGAATAGAGAAGATAATGGGAAAGAAAGAGATAGGAGTATAAGTTAGTATAATACCCAGAGAAGAGCAATGGAAGGAACATGTGGGTAGGAATTTTGGTGTTCATTTTTTTCAAAAAGGGAAGAAAAATGAGGCTCATATTTGATTTCATGATTTCAATGCATTTGGGTGGTTTCAAGTTCAGTTGATTGTTTCATTTTAGAATTATATTGTTTCAGTGGTTCAGTTATGTCAGTTTGATTAGATGATTATTTATAGTTTAGTTAAAATTGATTAAATGATTAATGGCTCAGCTACAACATGTTGATCAGATTTGATTATTTATGCTTCTATGTTCAGTGTTTTCTTATGACAGTTCCTTTTTATCATAATGTTTTTTTATATTGGTTGGTACAGGTGATTTGGATCAGTACAGAAAAAAATAGGTTTTATGATTATTATTAGGGAAATTTGTTTGATTGATGTTCAATGATTTCACATATTTTTCAGTATGGTAATGATATAGGACAGTTTGGGGTAGTTTATTTTTTATTAAAAGATGGCATGGAGAGATCCATGAACCCAGATAATGGCAATCACATTATGGCTCACACCAAACAACCAGACTTCATGCCATTATAGACAAAAGCCACCAAAAACCATCAATGAGAAAAATTAATCAAAACTAAATGTTCAACACTCTTAACTAGCCCTACTCTAACACCACTATCATTGTTATCCATACTATTGTCTATCTACATCTGAGTAAAACAAAATAACTTCTTTTTCCTAACGGTAGGAATCGCACAGTTCTCGTTCATATTAATAACAACACAACATAAAATATCAACATCGTAAATTTTAACAAAGCCAACCATAAGCATATCAACATTACAGCTGAAACTAGAGAAAGGTAAATTAATGATCATTTATAATTAAAAATATTCTTGTGTGCTATAAATGTGTCACACTTCTATGAATCATTACATGCAAGGAAACTCAAGATTGAGCCCTCACAAATCGATCCATAGCTCCCTAGGCATGGAGTGCAAAGGTTTTAAGAATGCTCTCAGCTAGAGCTATTAAGCCTATAACCTTGCTAGTAAACCATGCAATGGGAGATTCAATGAAGACAAGGGCAAGAATGCCAATATCCCCAAGAATCAAATGAAATGCAATGCAATGCAAGCTAGCTAAGAATGAAGATGCAAGCTAAGCTATGGAAATGAAAGATGCAAGTATTACAAAGCCTCCTAGTTAAGCTAGATGAATTAATCTAAAGCATAAAGGAAATCTAAGCTAAGAATGCCATGAAAATGAAGCTACTATGCAAGAAATGAAATCTAACTATGAAGAAAGAAAGCCATGATGATGCAAGAATGAAGACAAGAAGATAGAGTGTTGATGAAGATCCAAGATGAATGCCAACAATGCTCCAAATCTTCAAACCCTAGATGCAAGAATATCTCCAAAAGCTCCAAGATGACCTAGAAAACCTGTAGCATAACAATAGCATAAAAAGTTGGGGATCTAGAATGAAGAAGAGGGCTCTTCTTTTATAGGAAATAAGGAGGAATGGACCATGGAGATTAAGAGGCAGAATATTTAATCAATGGTGGAGCTTGAAGAGGGATCAATCCATGTGCACACATATCCTCCAATGGGAAAATAAGAGTTGACTTTTGTGTCCATATGAGACAAAAAGTGCTTTTTCCCTTTTTATAAAATAAAAATAATGCTTTATTTGTGCAACTTAGGATAAGAGGAAAAGTGAGGGCTTTTTATTTATTAAAAGGGGAGGAAATGTTCCTTTTAATAAATAAAAACTTAGGATAAGATGGTTAGCCCATAGAAAATAATCGAATAAATGATAGAGCTAGGATTTGATCAAGAATAAGCAATTAGTGATTTAGCAAAAGGGGCTAATAGTCTAGGTCACCATTTTTAGGTGTATACAATTCTCACAGTCCTTTGAGAGACTATTAAGATCCTTCTTCCAATCTTCAGCATCATCTCCCTTAGGTTCCTCGTCATCCTTCTCATCTTGCTTCTTCTTTTCACTTTTCCTCATCCTTCTTTTTCCCATAGGTACTCTAAATATAGTATTCTTGATTATGTTATTCAACAACCTACAGAGAGTAGAGATAGCATCATTAAAATCCTCTTTAGGAAAAATAGGGGTACTAGAATTTCATTATTTTCTAGATGTCCTTAATTTGTTCCAACATGTCATTATCCTCTTCATGATCCAATTTAGGGGCAGGGGATTCGTTCATCATCCAGCTCTCTTCAAGAATAACAGGGAAGTACAAGCTGTATTCACGATTTCATCTAAGTCATCAAATTTCATGGTGATTTCTAGGGATTTCTCTTCTTCAGTATCTTCCACCTATTATAGTTCTATACAACAATTACAATTTAATATTTTTAGCAAAGAACTTAAATTTTCATATGAGTACAAAGCATATTGTTGTCTAGTACCATTTTACTTACAAAATGGTAGATGATGGAAGGATGATGTCCTAAAAATTTGAGACTTGGAAAGGGTTGCGTTTACAAAGTCAATAATTATAAAGATTATTTTTTACTAAGATATGTATTTTGAGATGTTTAAATTAGTTTTCAAATCTCCAGCAAAATTAAGATTAAATGTTAATTTTTTGTTCATAATTTTAAAGTGAATTTCTATATTAGCAATTTGTTCATTTAAGATTGAAAAATCAATTAAGTTTCATAAGAAACAGGCAATGGGTATCTCCTCCCCTATAGATATTTTCTCTTTAAGCAATGGGCATGAGCTTATCAATCATTCCAAGTTTATGGATTCTCTGGAAAAAATTATATGGTAACTTTATAAATCAGTGAAAAGTAATGGAAATATTATTTGGTAAGTCTGTAAATTGGTGAAAAGCAAGTCCAATTGTAATTATTGCAATTCAACATGGTTCTCTTTTCATCTCTTTCCTGGAATGTAAAGATGGTTCCTTTTTTCCCATTTAATAGATTCAGTCTCCTTCATTTCTATATATATACAAGTGGCCAGATCAATCATTATGCAGAGAGACAATGAATGTTAGAACTCAGTTGAAGATATTGAATTGCATCCATCTCTGCTTATTTTTCCCATTGCGTCCTATGCCATTTATGCTATATCGATAGGATTTATTGTTTCATTGTTTTTGATTTAATAGTAAATAAATTTTAATGGGTTTTTCAGTATAGAAATAGATTCTTTTTGTTCTTTTAGATTAGGTTTGGTTTGATTGGTAAGTGATTTATGTGGTAGGTACGAAGTCATGAGATTCAGTCTCTCCCTTGTTGAAACTCAGAGGAAAAATAAGGTTTAATGGGTTTTTAAAATTCAGAGGAAATATCAATTCTTTGTTATTGTTTGCAAATCTCATTTAAGTTTTATTTATTTGGTTGTAGTAAATTTGACTAAGTTTAATTTCGGTTTCATTTTCCATCATGTCTATATTATTTATGATATATGATTGTATTTTTGTATTATTTTTAATTAATGATAAATAGATTTTAATGGGTTTATAAAAATGAAATTTTTTTAATTGTTAGTAAATCTCAATTATGTTTTATTTTCAGTATAGTTATAATAAATTGGATTAAAATTTCAAATGCTTATGATTGTTCCACTTGGCACTCAGTTTTCTGCTGTAAATTCTGCATGTTTTTATTTGGAATGTTTATTTTGTAGTGGAAATCTAAGGCCTGGGAGCAAGGTTGCCCAATAGAGGCACAAAGTCTGTGAGCAAATCAGTTCAGCTAGAGTCACCATGGAAAAAAAAATTCTCCCTAATAGGGGAGCACGAGCCTATAGGTTGAAACCTCTTTGGCTAAGAGTCAAGGATTGAGGGGTATCCATTCCGCCAAATTCACTTGGAGATTGACCATTCTACCAAATTCACTCAAGGCACAATCCCGGCCACATTCCTTATGATGATTTATCTTATGTAGTTATCACAAAATCTGCCCTCTCTTTAGCTTTGGATCATAGGAGATAATTGAAAGTTTCTTGTGGTTTCTTGATATATAAAATTATAGTGTTTTTTTAATGGGTCAGAGTCAAATGAGATGTCAATTGTTTCATGTGTTTATATATTATTTAAATTGTATATAATAAGTGGTATGAGTTTTCTACATTTTTTTTTTTGATCGATGAAGGGCCGAAGCTGGGATTTTTATATATATAAATATAAACATAAATTAACAAAGTATCTATCATCAGTTCAAGCCCACTATTGCAGGGTCTAATGTTCAAAATGAAATCATTTCAACTTTCAGCAACAGTAATCGGCTGATACCGATATTTACTTCTAATTTCTTCAGTACAGAACACCAGGGATAGCCATGAAAACCAGTACAAATCACCACCTACAAAAAGCTTCTCGAGCTCAAAAATCTACTCCACCAGGTACAAAACATCATTACGAACGGTCACTGAGCCCCTCAGATCAGTCGGCAATAATTACGCCACCAAACCAGTTGAAAACCACTACTAAAGCCATTAATTCTGGTACTTCCTGTCGTGAAAATCCTCTGCAAACTTGAAATGCAACGGTCATCCTTAGGGTGCAAACAATCTATCAACAGTCAACATCTGAACTGAGATCTACTTTATATCACCACCATTAGATCATCATGTTTCGCGGGCTTGGCAACTTTAACTCCGCAACGCCGACATTCCCTTAATGGTTGTCGCATGATCGCATAGTTTGAAAATGGCTTATGTGAACATGTGACACCCCATAAACCTTCACCACCATTAACTGCCCTTGGGTACCGGACCCACGATGTACATCCACCTCAGCGCTCTCCGGCCAATCAGAAAGGAGACACGTCGGCAAAACCCGACACACAAACCCACACCGTAGTTCATAGCTTTTTCGTAAGGTCTGGTGGTTAGTCGCATGTTTGCATAGCTTGAAATAGAGCTATGAGAACATGCGACAAACTGCCAGCATGTTGCCATGGGCTAACTGAAAACTGCCATGTTACCGCCACATCTCTATGATGCGTCCAATAGAACACTACCACCTCAGCTTCCATTTGACAAGGTTTCTACAGTAATTCCATCACCAACGGGCCTAGGAACAGGTGTCAACCGGTCGCATGATCGCATGTCAAAAAACTCTAACATGCGATCATGCGACAACCAACCACAGGATGCCACATAACAACCAGCGGGACCACTGCCCTCCCCACCAATGGGCCCTAGCACAAGAAGTAACCGGTCGCATGGTCACATGTCAGAAAACTTTGACATGCAATCATGCAACCACCAATCATTTTAAAACCCTTGAAGACTCGGCCCCACCATCCGATCGCACTTGCGTAGTTAGGACCGATGAACAAAGAGTGCCGGCAAAAGGGAAGAAATGCGAGGTCGGAAACATCCTGGGTTTTCAGCGAAGGGTCGAAAACATCCAGGGATTTTGGTGCTAGAAGATAAGTGCGAAAACTCGAGAAGGCACAAGGTCGAAAACAACCAGGGTATTCATGCAAACCAAATAGAAAACATCGTAGGTTTTCGACACTTTGGCAGAATTTAGATCTCTGGGACCCATGATGCATATCCATCTCAGCGCTTGCTGGTCAATCAAAAAGGGACACATCGGCAAGACCCAACACATGGACCCACCTTTAATTCCACAACAGCGTCTTTCAACAGTTGTCGCATGATCGCATAGCTAGGAAAAGGGCTATGCGAACATGTGACACACCGTAGCTCTTTACCACCGTTAACTACCACCGTCAAATCATCCATGCTGTGACCCCACTAAAAATTTTGGGCCCACCGATGTGTCAACATTCCCTTTCCAGCTCAGCCAATCACAACCTGACACCTTGGCGATGAATCATCACGCGGTCCCACTGCAGACAAACCATCAGCATCTAATCGAACGGTAGGCACATGATCGCATGGGGAGAGAATATTCCATGCAATCACACGTCGGCTATCAATCAAAAACTCTAACACAAGCCCCGTTGACAACACGCCATCTCGTATTTTCCTTATTGGACGGTGGGCACATGATCGCATGGGATGAGAATATTCCATGCGATCACACACCAACCGTCGATCAAAATCTCTAACACAAGCCCCCCTGACAACACTCCACCTCTGTATTTCCTTCAGCCAATAGGGGAGCACCATTTGTGCATACGTGTCACCATGGACCCATAGTTTGAAACCCTACACCGTAAAGAAGAATCAACGGCTAGCATGATTTCGCATAGCTCTGACAAATCCCTTGTGCTTTAGCGACCACCGTTGATGCTCTGACATGTCAGGACCGTCTGACTCATCCGAAAACCAGGTCCCACCATTGAGATTCAGCAACAAAGGCAAACTCACAGTCGTTGGATACACTTTCTTCATTCCCCGACCTAGCGATGACTAACATGATAAAGAATTGGGCCCCACACAATTGCAGCAGCGCACATAGGAAATGCTGGTGTCAGAGATTTAACTGCGTAGAGGTGAAGGACTGAAAACAACCTAGGTTTTCGACACCAGAAGATAACTCATGTCTGGACGCCGTCACTCTTCGATGGACAATAGGTATCTGCTCCTCTTGTCCTAATCCTACTCCTCATTTAATGTTCTAAACTCCTACACGCGCTATGCGCTATGAGAGAAGACGCCCGTCTTATCACCACAAGGAGCCGTTCTGTCAACTTTTGAGGCAAAAATATATCAGGACCTGATTTGACCATTTTGATTTAGTGGTTAGATTCAATGAGCTCCGTTGAAACTCCACTGACGTCAGATAGAATTTTCAAATTTTTTCCTCTAGCTGCCAGGTCAGCCAGCTCATCCGCTTTAATGTTTCCTTCTCTGAAAGTATGGTTAATGGTTTTCGATTCAAAATTATCCATTAACTGTAAGATTACCTCTAAAACTGCCATAAGACGCCAATTTTGGGTTGATCTGACTTTGATTGCATTGATGGTAATCAGCGAGTCTCCCTCAATTTCAAGCTTTGAGATCCCTATTTCCCGAGCTAGTATCAGTCCAAACAATAGTCCTTTAAATTCTTCCATATTGTTGGTATCTTTGGGTAATGGTATGGCTTGTTTGGCAATCACATTCCCAGTTTGGCAATCACATTCCCAGTTTTCTACATTGAATAGATGTATAATAACTTTTAGTTTTAATTATATATATTTTAATTAAGAATCAAGTTTCTATTAAACACAATCTTACCCTCTATTTCCATAAACTCTCTCAATTAATTTATAAAATTCTAATTTTGATTCTAGATTTTTAGAATCACACCAACTAATAAGATATAAAGATTTTATTATAAATCTCAAAATTTATCAAAACAACAATATAATTTCAATGGTTGGTTCCTTTGGTCTGTTTGGTGGGGCACCACAGTTGTATTGGTCTTTCATTGTCACATCTTTTAAATGCTCTTGTAAAAGGTTTCAGGTCCTTTCAAAACCCGATTTTACGTAATCAAAACAATATAATTTGAATGGGTTAATGTCAAGTAAGACGTCAAATTTTTATTTGTTTATATATTATTTAAATTGTTTACAGTAATTGGTCTGCGTTTTCTACAAATATGAAATAGATATATAATAGTTTTTTTGTTTTCAAAGTGTATATATCTCAATCAAAAAATAAGTTTCTATTCAGCTCAATTTTATCCCTTTATTGTACAAATACTCAATTAATTTATGAAATTCTAATTTTATTTCTGAAATTCTAAAATCAATCAAACAATCAAGACATAAAAAATTATAAATAAATATTTAAAATATATAAAAACAAGATATCTGAAAAATTATATCAAGATATCTGAAAATTTATAAAAACAATTATATATGTAAGTGTGATTTATTATATCTTGAGAGTTATTGCATTTTAATTCACAGTCCAAAATTAAATATAAAAAATTATTAATAAATTTTCAAAGATATGGTTTTTAGAATATTTATATCATATTATTTTTGTTTTATATATATTTCAATTATAGATACAAATAATCTCTTCCAAAAAGGCTGAAAGTAAACACAGCCAAGTCATCAATACTTTACAAAAATGGGGGAAATGTAAACGTAAACCTTAAGCCTTCATTTTCAAACGGAAGCCCACTGGAAATTTTCAAATCAAACTCCTTGACTATTACCCAGTCTAAATTACAGTCTGGTCTTTTAGTCCAAAGAATTGACTGTTCTTTTATGGTGGTTTACAGTTAAGCTTTTGGAGTCTGTATTTATTGTTTTTGGAGTCAATACTTTGAGTCTTGACCTCAAAATATATTTAATTTTTAAGTTAAATGTTTATGAATAATTTGTTATTATCTTTTATGATATTTTGTAGTCATGGTTCACAAATATACTTTGATTTTTAAACAGTATCTATGAGAAATTGGCTATTCTCTTCTATGATAATTGTAGTCAATACTTTTGGATCCCGACCCACAAATATAATGACTTCTAAACTGAGTCTGAATAATTTATCATTAACTTTATTATTTGTTTTACAGTCAATACTTTTGAATCTTGACCCACAAATATACTCAACTTCTCATATGAACTTTTATGATAAATAGCTTGTTCTAACAGTCAATGCTATTAAGTCTCCATTACATTTGCACTGAGCAATGTATATAATAGGAATAGCAGACAGAATCATGATTTAGTGATCTCATAATCAATCTGACTCGATTAAAAACTTACTGAATGATTACCAACTAGTTAATCTGAAAAACAAAAACAATCAACATAAAAATAGTAGACCATTCAAATTGATAAAAGACTTAGCAAAATCTTACCTATAATAACACTCTTGAAACTATATGCATTTACACATCACACCTCATCCCCTAAAACCTTAAATTAATCATGTTGACTATAACACTCATTCACCCAACTTTAAGCTTCAAGATTTGAATTTATTGTTTGGTAATAGAGAGATTATAAAGTGCCTTCCTTATCTTTGGTGTGGCATTGCAATCTTTTTATATTCTGTCAAGCATTTATTAATAATTATTTTCCATCATTTCTGATAATTTAATAGGGCTTGCCTTCACTTAACTGTTGACAACTACGTTCTACTTAATGCATCTCAGTCGATTTTTGTCTGTAAGAAACGGTCATAAGAATATGATGGATGATAATTACTTACTCTATTATTATTATTATATAGTTCATTTGGATCTCTTCATTCAATATATAAATATAAATAAATTGGAAGAAGAGGCAGGTTATGATTATCTGAATTATACCAGCTACCAAATTTGTAGTACCATTTCTTCTCCCCATCTTTTTCTTGAAATGTAGAATAGTTGTACATTTGACTGGAATATATTGCACCTGTTACTTATAAAATATAATAGCAATAAAATATACAGTGATCTGTCATACTCTATTCCCATGATTTCCATTCCTTCCAATATGGAATGAAGATGATGAATATATTAATGGTGAGGAAAGATTCAAGGAAGATTCCGAGTTCAAAACTCCGACTGCGAGGATGGAAAATCTCTGCTTATTATTTTATATTTCCTTGACGAAGACCATGATAGTCAAATCAAACTTCTTGACTATTACCCAGTCTAAATTACAGTCTGGTCTTTTAGTCCAAAGAATTGACTGTTCTTTTATGGTGGTTTACAGTTAAGCTTTTGGAGTCTGTATTTATGGTTTTTGGAGTCAATACTTTGAGTCTTGACCTAAAAATATATTTAATTTTTAAGTTGAATGTTTATGAATAATTTGTTATTATCTTTTATGATATTTTAGAGTCAATATTTTTGAGTCATGGCTCACAAATATACTAATTTGATTTTAAAATAATGTCTATGAAAAATTGGCTATTCTCTTCTATGATAATTGTACTTTGGGATCGTGACTCACAAATATAGTGACTTCTAAACTAAGTCTATGAATAATTTATCATTAACTTTTATATTTGAATCCTGGTGGGCTCAATGAGAACCATTGAGCTTCACGGCTAGGCCAACCAACTATTGACTACAATCAATACTTTGAATCTTGACCCACAAATATACTTGACCTCTCATTTGAATCAATACCCCCTCTCTCAGTACCTAATCTTTCCAAGATCAACAACTTGTATCAGACCTTTGTTCTCTAAGAGGGAAAGTTTAACAACTTGAGAGTAGATCTTGGAACATGGAAAGGTATAAGAAAGAAAGATAGATGGAATAAGACCTAGATGAAGCCCTTGCACAAAATGAAAATCTAAAGAAGAAGCTAAAAGAATCATTTGAAAAAAGAAAAGAACTCACAGAACGCTTGCAAATAAGTCTAGAAAATCTTGAAGAACTATTAGAACAAAGTACCAATTCTGAAGAAGTTGATGCAGCAGTTGCAGATCTATTGGAAAAGGACACAAACCTAGAAGAAAACCTAAATGAAGCTCAAAAGGAACTTGAGAGTCAAGCTATAAGGATGACTAAAATACTTGAAATAATGAAGACTCCCGAGGAAGCTAAGGAAAGCCTTGAAACTGATAAGAAAAATCTAGGGAAAATGATCAAAGATAGAGATGACATCATTGAAAGGTAACAACATGAAAATAATACATTGGGTGAACATCTGAATGACACAAATGAAGGAAATAGACAGATACTTGTCGAGAGCAAAAACCTGAGAAAAGAAGTTGAAACTTTAAAGACCAATCTGAAAATTGAAAAATAAGTTAATGAGAGACTCACAAAGTTTAATCTAAGCATGCAGAGAATTGATGAACATATGAAAAATCAACGAGACTTAACTAGCTTAGGATATACCAGTAACAACAAATTTGAAATTGGTGAATCATCAAATGCAGTAGCAAAAAAGCCATCACAAAAGTCAAAGGAGCCTATCGATATACAAGGAAAGAAACTTACAAAACCTACTTGTTACGATTGTGGAAAGCTTGGTCACACATTAAATATTTGTAGAAGTAGATCAGTCAACACTCCAAGTGGTACAGACATTGTTACAATTACAATAAGTTTGGACATTAGGAAAGAGAATGCAAATCAAGATCCAACATCATATCATCTGAGGGAAGTTTCACAGGTTACTGTTACACATGCAATCAGTACGGTCACAAAGTTGAACACTACAGATCATTAAATTTACTGACAAGAACACCAACCAAACCGATAAGCACATTGAGAAGAGAAGAAAATATTCCAACTATGTGCAACATTTGTGGACACTTTGGACACATGACGATGAATTGCAGATTAAGAAAACCAAGAGGAAATTTAGGACCATGGAGATCAACTGGTACAATATGTTTTATCTGTCACAAGTATGGACATATTGCATCAAACTGCAGATATCAACAAGTCAGTAATACGGATAACAAAGGAAAAGTTACGATTAATCCAAAACAAGTGAAAAATAATATCAAGACAAAGTGGATCAAGAAGGAGAAATTCAATGACCAAGAAGAATGCCCTCTAATCTCTAGGAAGGAGGACTCATCATCAAACTAAGAAATTAAGTTTTTTCTTAGGGATGGATAAGAAATTGCTAAATTTGTTTATCCCTTTATAAGATAAGATAGGAAGGATCACTTGTTATCATATTATAGATATAGTAGAACTCATACTGGACACATTTAATGGAAATCAATTAGTATTGGCTATCATCGCTTTATCATTGAACAGAGATAAATAGTTATCAGTGAACAAGTTTCACTATCGGAGTGAAAGGAAGGTAATTGGTGGAAAAGCATCACTATCGGACAAAAGAGATGACTATCGATGGAAAAGTTACTCTTGAAAACATTTATTGCCTAAATAGTTATTTGCACACTTTTTGGTAATAAATACGTGTCAAAACTATTCATTTGGTACCTTAATTTTCTAAAGCAATCATTTGAGAAACATCTAATAGTCTAGAGAAATCTATTGCAAAGTTAAATTATCACATAAGTGATTGAAAGTATTTTTGTGCCCTAGTTTAGCAGAGTCAATTTAAGTACAGGGAAATCACTAGCAGATGACTTGCATACGTGGAATCATCTAAGAAAAATGGAATAATATTTTCAAAACCCTATATTCGTAAGCATCAATGATGAACCAACACCAAGATTTAAATTGTACCCACTGAAGGTAGCAGAAAAAGATAATGCTCGAGCACTATCGTCGTTACCTTTGAGAGTAATACTCATAGAGGATATCAAAAAATTTATTCACAACAAGGTTGTACAATTAGGAGATGAGGAAATCAACAAGTTGTAGAACACGGAGCTAATCATTGAAGGAAATTTAAAGGATAAGCACAAACATCTGGAAACAAAAGGATTAACACATGGTATTTTTTCCTAAATTCAATGAAGAATGGATCAGATATGTACTGAGTTGTGTGCATGAAGAATTTATGTGGTTAGACAAGGAGAATCCAATCAAAATAAAAAAAGACCTAATTCATATGGTCATTGGCTTACCAGGTGAAGGAAAAGAATGCACTCTACGAGTGAGTAACATGGAAGAGATTAGGCAAATAACTGAGACATCCAAGGATGGGAGATCTATGAGGTTTAACAAGGTCAATGACCTAGAAACACAATTTCCAATAGAAATCATTGGTTACACAATCAAACAATCCAGTTGACCGAATAGTGTACCCGATAGTGTTGTGTATGCAGCCTACAAGATAGCAAAACTGGGAAAATCAAATGATTTGGCAGACATGTTTTGGATGAAATTATTTGTGAATATAAATCGACTACAGAGAGATTGAAAGCAAGAAGTTAAGTATGGTTCATTTCTTGTTTGCTTATAATTTTATGTGAAGAATTTCTTCCCGGGTATAGAAAATGTAAATTGGAAAATAGACAAACCAGTAATATATGAGATCAAAGACTATATATCTCAATTAGGAGAAGAATACAATCAAATCATGTGGGGTTATTTTAAGGAATTTTTAATTAAGATGCAAAAATGCTATCAAGTACCTCCATCAATAGTAGAAAAATATAGAGATAATGTACCATCTTAAAATGGTTGCACTCCTCGTTTTAGACCTTTTGTCTCCCATCCTTTATCAACTTTTTGAACCATGCATAGATTCATGCTCAATTCCTTTTTTCTCTTGTTTAGCCATATTCCTTCCGCTTTCATCCGTGCAGTTTCTGAGACCTCGGGTTTGGCTCTATGTGAGACACTCCCAGAACAGGTCGACCTATTCTTGGGAACATGTCGACCTAATTTGACCTATTTTGGAACAAGTCAGCCA
>BSBK01000268.1:2515000-2587500 GCA_027943335.1 Chamaecyparis obtusa | reverse complement strand
ATCCAATTCAACAGAATGAATGAAACAAGTCAAAGATTGTAACTCATGCTCAATATAGTGGATTATGCAAATTGTAATCACTTTCTGTTATGATATGTAAAGGAAGGGGATGCCCTCCTATAATGATACACATTAAAACTAGACTAAGGTCTAGGCAAGGCTGGAGGGTTTCTCAACCCCGCTCTTCCCTACCAGTGCCTACACTGAGCGGGGTCTATGTATATGTTTAATTGATTAATAAAATCTTGGCCTTGGCCTTTTACCCAAAAAAAAAAAAAAAAAATGTATTACAAAAAAATAATAATGAAAATAAAGTATTCTAAAAAATCTAAAAAGAATTAGAAAAAAGAGGATTTGTACTATAAAATTAGAGATGATATCTTTCTATATTTTACATATTTTATTATATGTATTAATCTATCAAAATTGATATTTTATAAAATGCATTATAATTAATTTACAAAGGAATTTGAGTAATTTTACCAAATTCAATTTTTTTTTGAAAAAAATAGACATGCATCGTAAAACAATTTTTTTTCCTTTTCACTTTCCAAAATCTTATCACAATACAATTATCCATTGATTTGCTTTATTTGTGCTTTATATTTGGTGTAAAATTTTTATAGATAAAAAATAATTATAATAATTTTGAATTCTGGGGGCGACCCTTTGGTGAAATGATGGGGCTTCTTGTCTGTAGTGCCTACAACCAAGGTTCAAACCTCCGAGGGTTACTCTCTATTGCGTCAAAAAATTGAGAGGCCCCCAAGATCTTGTATCTTGATTTACCCGCGGGATGTGGAGTGGGGCATTTGCATTCTACCTAGGGAGTACATCCCTAACTTAAATTTTTGGGGGTGACCCTTTGGTGAAATGGTGGGGCTTCTTTCTTGTAGTGCCTACAACCAAGGTTCAAACCTCGTAGGGTTACTCTATACTGTGTCAAAAAATTGAGAGGCCCCCAAGATCTTGTATCTTGATTTACCCGCGGGATGTGGAGTGGGGCTTTTGCATTCTTCCTAGAGAGTACATCCCTAGCTTAAATTTTTTAGTGCCTACAACCAAGGTTCAAACCTTGCAAGGTTTCTCTCTACTACGCCAAAAAATTGAGAGGCCCCAAGATCTTGTATCTTGATTTACCCGTGGGATGTGGAGTGGGGAATTTGCATTCCACCTAGGGAGTACATCCCTAGCTTAAATTTAGGGGGTGACCCTTTGGTGAAATGTTGGGGATTCTTGCCTATAATGCCTACAACCAAGGTTCAAACCTCGTAGGGTTACTCTCTACTACGTCAAAAAATTGAGAGGCCCCCAAGATCTTGTATCTTAATTTTGTTAGAAAGTAAAGTCCACCAAGATAATTGAGAGGGGGCGGGGGGTGTGAATCAGTTATCAGATAATTATAACTTTTATCATCTTCAACAGCAGTAAAACATAATAGAAATATAATTACCAACCATAGAAAGATATTCATACACAATAACACAATGACACAAGATATGTTGACTAGGGAACCTCTTGATCAAAGAGTAAACCCCGGTGGGAATGATGCCCAAAAAAGATGCACTAATATGAATATTCCTTGTGAGAGGATGGAATTTTTTAGGAGTCTTATGAAATACATTCAGTACATATGAATCCCTATTAGGAGAATTTGAATCCTTGTTAAAAGATTCTAACCCGGTTAAGAGTTATGGAAGATAGAAGGACCCACTGCCCAAACAACTTCAGGGTAAGATCACTGAACACATTATCCAAATAATCTTTGTATTAATCAATAGAATAATATGTTACCTCTTCTCTGACTATGCCAAACCACACTCACTGTTACATCAGATCTCAATTTTAGATCTCTGTACTTCACTTGTCTTCCTTCACAAATTCGCTTTCATACTTAGCTCTATTCTTCACTTCATGCATTCAGCATCACAACCGCTGCTACCATATCATAATTACAACACTTTCACATTACAACCACATGATACTACACAATAACAAGGAAATACATTCCTTCCTTTATACCACACTCAAATAATTACAAGTGAGTCGACATACAATTACAAAATAAAAGTTTCCACATACTACACTAAAATTACACAAAATTGTCAGCTTCCAAATACAATAAATCTTCACTCATGCAACCTCAAAGTTTATGCTATCATCCACATCACTATCAATGTGTCTCCAACTTCCCTTTAACTACACAAAACTAGATTCCATCCTGATTAGGAGATATCATCCAATTTCCACAAACCGCTACTCAGGAACACTGTCTGAACACTGCTTCTACCAAAATGATTATAACTTTCATGAATCAATGAATTAATGTCTATGCTCTTAACCATAGACATATGACATATCAAAGAGTATAACCTCAACATCGCATAGCTCCAACTGCAATAACCCATGTGTGCTAATCCAAACTCTATCTGCTTCTCTGTAAGTCTTCGGTAAATCACTGTGTTGACATCAATGACAATCATAGTCATGAATGCAACAAAAACTGCTATAGAATGGCTGCCAAACACTTAGCATTCATTCCTAACAATCTCCCCCATTGGCATTGATGGCAACATAGATGAAAAACATTCAATGTTCCAAAAATCCAATACTGCAACACTACTTCTTCAAATCCTCTTCATCAATCAAATCTTGCTTCATTATCCTATTCAGTTCTCTCCAACAGATGTCTTATATTGTTTTTCATGCATACTACTCCCCCATTGACATCAATGATAGAAATTCCATCACTAAGTCAACAACAACTCAATGTCAAAAGACACTTTTTAGAAAATACATTTACTAGAGTCCTCATGACTTAGCTCAGATACACATACTCCCCCATAGAGGAAGTACCAACATCCAGTCCAGAAGAAAGATAAGGCTCATATACCCTGGATGGATGCAACCAATTGCATCACTTCTCAAAAGTAGGTTGGGGAATAACCCCAAGCATACCTCTCAAATACTCAAATGTATCCTTAGGCAAAGGCTTTGTGAATATATCTTCTATCTGCTCCTTTGTACTTATGTACTCAAGTCTGACTTCTTTTTCAGCAACTTTCTCTCTTACAACATGATACTTAATCTCTATATGCTTTGTCTTAGAATGTAATAAAAGATTCTTAGACATACTTACTATACTGGTGTTATCACAATGTATAACAACAGGCTCAACAAATTTTATACCAATATCCTTCAACATTTGCTTCATCCAAATTATTTGGTTACAATTATTTGCTGCTGCTACATATTCCACTTCTACTGTGCTTTGTGAGATACAATTCTGCTTCTTGCTTAGCCAAGAAACTAATCTTCCTCCAAGGAAAAATGCTCCTCCACTGGTGCTTTTCTTATCATCAACACTGCCTCCCCAATTAGCATCTGTATATGCACATAGGGTAAAATCATCAGATTTTTCATACCATAATCCATAGTCCATTGTGCCTCTTAAATATCTCAGTATCCTCTTTACTGCTGCATAATGTGATTCTCTAGGTTCAGCTTGAAATCTTGCTACAATTCCAACTGAATGTGCTATATCAAGTCTTGTATGAGTCAAATACTGCAATCCTCCAATCATAGATCTGTATTTCTTCTGTTCTACTAGAGGAGTCTCATCTGTGCTAGATAACTTATGTCCGGCCACCATAGGTGTTCCAACTAGTTTACAATCCTCCATTCCAAATCTTTAAAACAAATCATTCAAGTACTTTGTTTGACTTACAAAGATACCATCATTGTTTTGTGTTATCTATAATCCCAAAAAGTATTTCATTTCACCAATCATACTCATTTCAAATTCAGTCTTCATTTCATCAGTAAATTTGTCACTAGCTTCATTTTCTCCTCCAAAGTTAATGTCATCAACAAAAATAACTATAACTAACAAACTATTTTCAATTTCTTTTGTGTATAGATTGCTATCAGCTGTACCTTTTATAAATCTGAACTTTAACAAATACTTATCCAGTCTTGCATACAAAGTTCTAGGTGCTTGTTTAAGTCCATATAAAGCTTTCTTTAATTTACATACCATGTCTCCTTCTTGAGTTAAAGGAAAACCTTCAAGCTGCTCAATGTAGACTTCTTCTTCCAATTCTCCATTCAGAAATGCTGACTTCACATCCATTTGATACACTTTGAATTTCTTGTAGGTTGCATATGCCAAAAACATTCTTACTGCTTCAATTCTTGCAACAAGTGCAAAAGTCTCTTCATAGTCAATTCCTTCTTGTTGTGAGTAACCTTTATATACCAATCTTGATTTGTTTCTTACTACTTCTCCTTGTTCATTCATCTTGTTTCTGAATACCCATTTAGTTCCAATAACATTCTTGTCTTTAGGTGTAGGGACCAATTCCCATGTCTTGTTCTTTTCAATCTGATCTAGTTCTTCTTTCATAGCATTAATCCAACTTTCATCTTCACAAGCTTCATTAGTAGTCTTAGGCTCAATTTGAGAAATCAAACATAATTGTTCTTGTACCTTATTTCGAGTCAAAAATCCTCTTTTGATGCTCCCAATAATCTGTTCAAAAGGATGATTCCTTAACAAACTCTTGCTAGGTGTCATTGTCTCAGATCTCTCTTTAGATGTAGGTTCTTCAATAACTTCACTGTGGCTTTCATTCAAAAAATCACTGTCAGTTTCATAAAACAATTCAGTAGTTCCAGTATTAGGTTTAGGATGAGCTTCTTCATTAGATTCATAATCAAGCATTCTTTCCTGAATTTTGAACTTTTCATCAACTTTAACATTTGCACTATCAACAATAGTCTTAGTTCTTTATTGAAACATCTATATGCTTTGCTTTTGAAAGAATATCCAAGAAATATACCTTCATCACTTCTATGATCAAACTTTCCAATATCATCAGCTCTCTTTATATAACATTTGCTTCCAAAAATTTTGAAATACTTAACTGAGGGTGCATGTCCAAACCATAATTCATAAGGTGTCTTGTCTGTGTTTGCTCTAATTTGTACTCTATTCATTGTATACACTGTTGTGTTCACTGCTTATCTCCATAATACCTTCACCAAATCATTTTCAAAAAACATAGCACTTGCTGCTTCAATCACTGATCTGTTCCTTCTTTTTGCAATGCCATTTTGTTCAGGTGTTCTAGGGGCTGAATACTGTCTTTTAATGCCATTTTCTTCACAAAAGTTGTTAAACTCTCTAGAAGTAAATTCTCCACCTCTATCAGATCTTAAACATTTAATCTTCATTCCAGATTCATTCTCAACTTTATTCTTAACAATCTTAAACTTATCAAATGCTTCAGATTTTTCTTTAAGAAATGCAATCCATATCATTCTTGTAAAATCATCAACAAGAATCATAAAATACCTTTCTCCATAGAATCCTCTAGTCCTGGTAGGACCGCTCAAATCTATATGAACAATCTCCAGCTTCTTTATAGATGTAAACTTCTTACTAGGAAAAGAACTTCTCTTCTGTTTAGCCATTACACATTCTTTACAAATCATGTTAGTAGGCTTCATAATCTTAGGTAAATCTCTTACTGCAAGTGTAGTACTTACTTTCACAATGTTATCAAATTTTATATGACAAAACCTTCTATGCCATAACCAACTGTCATCAATCTTTGTAATCAAACATGTCATCTCAGTAGGATTCAACTGAAATACATTACCTCTGGTTCTAGATCTAGTTCCAATCAGATTTCCATCCTTATCCTTTATCACACAAGTTTTGTCAGTAAACCAAACTTGATATTCCTTATCAACTAACTATCCAACACTCAAAAGATTATGTTTCAATCCATCAAAAAAAATAAACATAATCAGTATTAGTCTTTCCATCAAGAGTAATAGATCCTATACCTTTAATCAAACAAGGTGCATTGTTTCCAACTCTAACAACTCCACCATCATATTCATTCAACTTTATGAAATTTTTCATGTCTCTAGTCATATGATGTGAACAATCACTGTCTATAATCCAATTAGCTTTCTTTTCAACTTGAGAAACTAAGGCTTTTTCTTCCTTAACATCAGATTCAAGATTTTCTTCTTTAATTGCTGCAAATCCTATGTCATCATTATTTTCAGTATCACTTTCACTTAAAGTTCTTTCTATACTAGCTTCAAGATCTTCATCATTAGCATAATAACATTCCTTAGATCTTCTAGGTTTGAAATTGCTTCTATACGTTTTAACTCTCTTAGGACATTTAGATGCAAAATGACCATATTCTTGACAAGTCCAACATTTAAAATTTTTCTTACCGTCTGGTTCACTTTTCACAAGCAAGGCAATACCTTCTTCAATCTTTTTGTCTTCTTCATTTCTAGATCTATTGCTGCTAGCATAATCTTTGCTCACACTGATGCTTCTTGACAATGTAGGGCAAACACTAAGAGCATTGAATGCTGTCTCCATTCTAGGTAAGTCTCCTGATAATCTCAGGTTCATTTCTACTGCTTCCAATCTTCCAAGAAGAGTCTCTCTTGTAAAGTTTTTTGTACAAGGTATCACTTGTTCAATCATCTATGTTGTCTGCTTAAATACATGAGTCAATGTCCTCAGAATTTTCCATATCACTTCATTCTCTATCTTTATTCCTCCACAAGATTTTATTCCTGAAATGATCTTTGACATTCTACCAATATAACTTCTAACAGATTCATCTTCCAACATTCTTATATCTTCAAATGCACATATCCAATTATGTAATCTAACTCTTTTTGCATGTTCATCACCTTCAAAAGTAGAGTGTAAAGCATTCCAAATTTCATGAATTTTTTAAAAATATTTTACCTGACTGTACTCATTCTCCAGAAGTGCTATCAAAAGTGCTTCTCTTGCAAGTATGTTACACATGAATAGATCTCTCTCTTCCGTAGTACATGTTTCAATATTGTCCTCTTTAATGATAGTCTTATTATTCTTTGTAATCAACCAATAACCCGGTCCTAAACATAATAGGTGTGTCTTCATCTTTTCTTTCCAGCTATCAAAATTTACTCCATCAAACTTAGGCTTTCTTTCCTAAAATTTTCCATGGATCTCCTTAAGTTGTTAAACTTCTCCCTCAAGGACCTGCCGCTTTGATACCAATTGTTAGAAAGTAAAGCCCACCAAGATAACTGAGAGGGGGGGGGGGGGTGAATCAGTTATCAGATAATTATAAATTTTATCATCTTCAACAACATTAAACCATAATAGCAATATAATTACCAACCATAGAAAGATATTCATACACAATAACACAATGACACAAGATATGTTGACTAGGGAACCTCTTGATCAAAGAGTAAACCTCGGTGGGAATGATGCCCACAAAAGATGCACTAATATGAATATTCCTTGTGAGAGGATGGACTCTGTTAGGAGTCTTATGAAATGCATTCAGTACATATGAATCCCTGTTAGGAGATTTTGAATTCCTCTTAAAAGATTCTAACCCGGTTAAGAGTTATGGAAGACAGAAGGACCCACTGCCCAAACAGCTTCAGGGTAAGATCACTGAACACACTATCCAAATAATCTTTGTATTACTCAAGAGAATAATATGTTACCTCTTCTCTGACTGTGCCAAACCACACTCACTGTTACATCAGATCTCAATTTTAGATCTTTGTATTTCGCATGTCTTCCTTCACAAATTCGCTTTCATACTTAGCTCTATTCTTCACTTCATGCATTCAGCATCACAACCACTGATACCATATCATAATTACAAACTTTCACATTACAACCACATGATACTACAAAATAAAAAGGAAATACATTCCTTCCTTTATACCACACTCAAATAATTACAAGTGAGTCGGTATACAATTACAAAATAAAAGTTTCCACACGCTACACTAAAATTACACAAAACTGTCAGCTTCCAAATACAATAAATCTTCACTCGTGCAACCTCAAAGTTTTCACTATCATCCACATCACTATCAATGTGTCTCCAACTTCCCTTTAACTTCACAAAACCAGATTCCATCTCGATTAGGAGATATCATCTGATTTCCACAAACCGCTACTCGGGAACACTGTTTGGACACTGCTTCTACCAAAATGATCATAACTTCCATGAATCAATGAATTACTATCTGCACTCTTAACCATAGACATATGACATATCAAAGAGTATAACCTCAACATTGCATAGCTCCAACTACAATAACCCACGTGCGCTAATCCAAACTCTGTCTGCTTCTCTGCAAGTCTTTGGTAAATCACTGTGTTGACATCAATGACAATCATAGTCATGAATGCAACGACAATTGCTATAGAATTGCTGCCAAACACTTAGCATTCATTCCTAATAGATTTACCCGCAGGATGTGGAGTGGGGCATTTGCATTCCACCTAGGGAGTACATCCCTAGCTTAAATTTTGGGGGGTGACCCTTTGGTGAAATGGTGGGGCTTCTTGCTTGTAGTGCCTACAACCAAGGTTCAAACCTCATAGGGTTACTCTCTAATACATCAAAAAATTGAGAGCCCCCCAAGATCTTGTATCTTGATTTACTCATGGGATGTGGAGTGGGACATTTGCATTCCTCCTAGGGAGTACATCTCTAGCTTAAATTTTATGATATTCTTCAACATATTCCTCCTTCTATTACACCCCAAGATAATGTAATTTTAATGGCTCCTTTTACTTTACTAGAATTTAGAAATGTGGTTTTTTCTTTATCTCCTAACAAGGCTCCTGGCCCTGATGGGTTTACAGGCCTTTTCTTTTAGAAGACTTGGGATGCCATTTGTTTTGACCTATTAGCTGTTCTAGAGGAGTCTATGAAAAATTCAGCTATGTTGAAATGTTTCAACACTATAAACCTTATTCTTATTCCTAAAATAAGTGACCCTAAAACTTTTGCTAATTTCCATCCTATTTCTCTTTGTAATACAATTTATAAAATTGTTACTAAAGCCATTTATTTGCACCTTCAACATGTTATTCCAAGAATCATTTCTCGTGAACATGGGGATTTTTTTCCTGGCAGGGACACCACAGATGGGGCTATTTTGGCTCATGAAACCCTTCATTCAATCAATTCACATTCCATTCCTTCTTTTGTCATTAAGTTGGATATGATGAAGGCATATGACAGGGTAAATTGGTCTTTTTTGTTAGAAGTTTTGTCAAGGTTTGGTTTCTCAGAAAAATGGTGTAAATGGATTAAGGCCTGTATTTCGGGTGCTCATTTCTTTGTACTAATTAATGGGGCACCTGCTGGTTTCTTTTCATCTTCTCAGGGTGTTAGGCAAGGAGACCCCTTGTCCCCGTTTCTTTTCATCATCATGGCTGAGGCTCTTAGTCAAGCCATTAATGCATCCCATGTTGCAGGTCTATGGCTTGGTATCCTCATCTTGAATACATCTATTTCAGTTACACATTCTTTATTTGCTGATGACACACTTCTTTTTGGTAAGGCTTCCATTTTAGAGGCTAGATAGGTTAAGAAAGTCTTAGATTTATATTGTTTAGCATCTGTTCAAAAAGTTAATAGCCAAAAATCTAAGGCTTATCTTTTTAATATACAACCATTAGTAGCTGAAAGGATTGTTGACATTCTTGGTTTCCTTGTAGATGAACTGCCCTCTACTTATTTAGGAGTCCCTTTCTTTTTGGGTTCAAATAAATCACTTTATTGGCAGTCAGTTATTGGTCGTATCAAGTCCAGGGTGTTGGCTTGGAAAGCAAGGTGGCTTTCTTTATTTGGGAGAATTCTGTTAATTAAAACTATTTTATCAGCAATTCCCAATTATTATTTTTTAGTTCTTCAAGCCCCGAAGTCAATGATTAATCAGATTGATAAACTAATCAGGGATTTCCTTTGGACTATCAATATGACAGGTGAAAGGAAAATCCCACTTGTGTCACTCTCGGATATGGCCTCTTCTTTATCAACTAGTGGAGTGGGCCTTCATAACTTAACATCTCGTAATCTAGCTTTTGGTGGAAAATTGGTTTGGAAACTATTTACCCAACCTAATATTAAATGGTGTCGTTTGATGCAGGAGAAATATCTTGATAATTTAGATCATTCTAGAATTCTTTTTGTTCTTGACCCCTCAAAAGGCTCGACCATTTGGAACTTTATGATGAAAGCTAGACATGTTATTACATCCTCTATTTCATGGGAATTTTATAATGGTGACTCAGTTAATTTTTGGCTTGACTCATGGAATGGTTTTCCGCCTTTATGCACTCTCCAACCTTTCTTAAACATCTGGGAACTAGCTTCTTCAGTGTGGGGTTTCAATTTTTCTAGTTATGTATCTGTAGTTTCAATTCATATGGGTTTAGTCATATGGATTGACTTTTCCCTCTTGCCTATTTCTCCCCGGGAGGCTACTATCGCTAATCAATTTCTCTCTTCCCAAACTATTTTCATCTCTAGGTCTCCTAATCACCTATTTTGGGCTCCATCCCTAGATGGTAATTACACGATCAAATTAGGTTATGAGAGAATTCAAAATATACAAAATAATAGCTCAAGGCAGAGGGCTTTTATTTTTTGTTGGCATAAATCAGTTTTACCTAAGGCAGGTTGTTTTTCCTAGCTTGTTCTGAAGAAACGTGTCCTTACAAGTGAGAGATTAGCCCGACTCAATATTACAAATGCTTTTCCTTGTGTTTTGTGTAATCAAGATCAAGAATCCTTTGATCACCTCTTCCTTAACTACCCTTTTGCCCAAGAATGTTGGTTATTTGTTTTAAAAAAATGGACTTTCCTATGCCTCTCCCCTCTCTATTTGGGATCTTTTCCAATCCTGACCATATTTGTTCCCTAAATCTATGTTTGCCTCTATTTGGATTTTCTCTCCTTCTTTGGTAGTTTGGGCCATCTGGTGGGAGAGAAATAAAAGGATTTTTCAAAACACCCCATCCACCATTGATGTTATTCTCAATAGACTTCATCATTCTATTGCTGAAGTTACTAATGCTTATACTCGTAAGTTCATAGGTGATTGGGGTTTTTCCACTTGGGATAATTTTATTTTCAAGGAATGGCAGGGTTTAGTGTTTCCCTCCCTTCCTTTTCCCCTATTCCCTAAAGATAGAATTAAACTTAGATCTTCATTTAAATGCCCCCCCCCTCAAAATGGCTTTATTAAACTGGACTTTTATGGCTCCTCAAAGGTAATCCGAGTAAGTCAAGGATCAGTTTTGTTCTTCGTGATTACCTTGGTTCAGTTATTTATCTTGAGGCTCATCCTATCCCTTCAGGTACTAATAATTTGGTAGAAGCTCTTGCACTGTTATATGGTCTCTCTACTACTAAGAAGCTAAACATCAGATTCCTTCATGTTGAAGGTGATTCTTCAGTTATTATTAATGCATGTGTTCAAAGAGCTTCTTTTTCAAGGCACATCCACTATGTTTTGTCCCAGATCTGGTCCCTTCTAGACTCTTTCCTAGATTGTTTTTTAACTCACACATATAGAGAGGGAAATTGTCTAGCAGATTTGTTAGCTAATTTATGTGCTGATGATTCTAACATCCTCTACCCTTCTCCCCTTGTAACCCCGAACTCCCACCCTTACATTTTTAATTTAATTCATATTGATTCCCCTTAATTTTGGTTCATTTTCCTATTTTAATGTTTAGATCCTAGATGCCAAATGTGATTTTTGGTTTATGATTATGTGAGATCTGCATTTATTCTCTTATGCGTGCCATATCAATTCAGGGCTATCCTTTGATGTCTCATCCTATCTTTGATATTATGTATAATTAAAGCTTTGTCTGTGATTTAATACCTTTCTCATGTGTAACATTTCCTCTCACCTTTTATGCTCTATTTATTACTAGATCAGGTGATGCTTTCATGATGTGGCTCACATGCGTTAGTCTTTACAACATTTGTATGGATCCTGTTGTTTATTGATTTCTTATGTACAAAACCTAATAACTGGTACTTGGCTCAATCCTGTCTTCATATGGGGAAGTGCATTTCATGATGGTTTTGTGAGGTTATAATCGGTCTTGGCTCCATCTCTGTCATTCTAATTCTTTTCTTGCAGCATAGCCTCATTTCCTTTTGTTTTGTTCTCATGGCATTGCATAGATATGTAGATGAATTTAAACTACTGAATCTTTGTGTCCATCTCTCAAGTTGTGTTCTAGAAGTACCGATCAAAGGTAATATCACTAATGAAGCCCTTGATTCCATGTTTATTATTCACTGTTTGAAATGTGCTCGGGGTATTCGGAGAATGATTGGGGATTCAGTTTTATCTCCGCATTGTAAAAGGATTATTTTTCCTTCTCAAGTTGTTTTAGTCTTTTTCTCTAACATATTGGATTTATCTCAATCTTGGACTTTGTTAGTATTCATTGCGAATTGGTCTATTCTTTCACGTTTCCTTTAAGAAAATGGTTTACTTCTAGCAGTTTAGAAGTATAACTTCTGGTTAGAAGATGCTCATATCAGAGGTGTATTCCCACGTCACCTTATGTTGGCAAGTTGGCTATACTAATGTATATGACTTGATATAGTGTTGTCATTATGGAAACAAAGTCATATAGCAGTTTGGAGTCAACACACTTTATGAGAAGATCAGAAATCGGTTAAGTGTTGAAGATTGGACAATGTACAGAGTTCCTACAGCTCAAAGCATCAACACATGTGCATACAAAAGAATTATGGTATGCACCCTGGAAGTTAAGTTGGTTAGACTATATTCATGCTTAGTCTATGAGTGCATAATCAGATATGCAAGAATGAGAAAGTTACAGTCAGTTGAAGTTGTATAGCCAGTGAGTGCTAGAGAACAAAGCATGAAGCCGACAGTTAGTATTTTGGTTTGCGAATATAATGTAATATTGTAAAGGCTATGTGCCTATTGTATTTAGGTTTCTAACATGTATACTTTTTTGTTTGTAAGCACACTTAATCCAATTCATTTGGAAGCGTTGTATGTAATAGGTTTAAGGGCTGACCTAGTTGTTTATTTTGTATGTGCGTATAAATATAAGATGCACCCATTGTATTTGGTATGGAAGTGAAGATAGAGTTGTGATAAGTAGAGAAGAAGTGTGTGAAGACACTATAAGATGTATTAGAGATTTTCAAGAGGTGAAAGCATTAGTGCATCAAAGGGACTGATCTGACAAGCAGTGTCACAGTAACAGTTCATCCAGCAGATATAGTGTGTATCTGAGATCAAAAGGTTGTAGCCTTCACCACTTGAGAAGTGAGCTCTTGGAAAATGCATCCTCACCCCTAACAGGGACTATTTTAAAAGACTCCTAACAGGGTCTGACCCTTAACAAGGTCTACTATACTTAATGCATTGTAAAGAAACTCCTAATAGGGTTAAGGATCTTCTAACAAGGATCACAAAACACTAGTGTAGAATATTAGTGGGTGTCAATTCCCACTGGGGTTTTTACCTATTTGGGTTTCCCCGTAACCATATTGGTGTCATGTTTCATGTTTATGTGAATATTTAATTCAATACTTAAGCATTTAAGTTCAGTATAAAGATTAAAGTTAAAAGATAAAATTCAGTGAACACTAATTCACCCCCCCCTCTCAGTGTTCCCATTCCTAACAATTAGTATCAAAGCTTTGGTCCTCAGCAAAGAAGTTTAATCACTTGAGGAGATCATGGAAAAAGAAGAAATGAAACATCTGAAAAGAAATCTTGAAGCTGCTCTTGAAGACCTGGACAAATCAGAAAGAGAAATTGAAGAACTAAAAGAAAAAGTCAGTGATGCTCAATTAGTTATCAAAAGACTAGAAAGGATATGAAAGAATGCTCTAACAATGATCTAGGAGCAAAGGTCAAGAAGCTAAATGAAGAAAATGCATCTATGAAAGAACTAATTGAAGAATTTGATGATAAGCTGATCATTAATCAGGAAGTCTACAATGAACAAGTCAAAGAGAACCTTCAACTCAATGAAGAACTAAGGCAAGCAAACATGGAAATCTTGGAGCTAAGGAATAGCAAAGAAAGGTTGGAATCTGAATTGAAAGAAGCAAAGAATCATATTGAAAAATTACACACCAGCTCTGATTTGATAGAATCTCAGTTTTATGCAAGAAGAGCCAAAGGAGACAATAGTTGTATTGGATATAATGAAGCACAAAATCAGATTCACAACATGCGAGCAAGAAAGGATACACAAAAAGACTCTACTGATATTGAGAAGACTAAAGATCAAACCAAAGATAATGGTGGACCACCTAAGAATGAGTGTAAGCAAGTAGAATGCACTTGTTTTGCATGTAACAAGCATGGACACATTGCAAGGAATTGTACAGAGGTAAGACCTTTTAATGGTTACTGTTATTCATGCAATAAATTTGGTCATAGAGCTATGAATTGCAAGACTAGTAAGAAGAACATGATTCAACATGATCAGAGAAATCAAAATTAGACAATTGTAAGAAATTCTCAAAATGTTACATGTCAGATATGTAACTATAATGGTCACTCAACGAGACAATATAGAATGGTGACTCATGTCAATGCGCCGAGGAATATAAGACTGCCAGTCATTTGTCACTCTTGTAACAAGGTTGGACATATCTCAAACTTTTGTAGATCAAGGATGCAAGGTCAAGAAAGCCCTAAAAAGGCCGAAGAACCAGTTTTGGATCCCGAAGGAGAAGTCAAGTTTATGAAAGCCTCAAAGGATGTGAGCTTTATTTGGATAGAAGGAAAGAAGGAAAAAGTTGATGAGAATGTATTGGATGCATCCATAGTGGAAGCACCCTCTACATCTGGATGAATGGCCCTCAGGGTCATAGGGGGAGCTAATTTAGCTCCAGACCCCTGTGTGGTTGGTATACTCACTCTCAAAGTATGCACCTTTGAACTTAAGCTTTTGGAGTATGAATGAAACTTCGTGCAAGAGCGCACATACTGATTGTTAATAGAACTCAAGTTGGAAATTTTTAAGTGACAGCCTGGTTTATGCGACAAGCATTAATGGTGGATTTTTCACTTTAAGTACACATAAATTTATTTGATTACTCATTGTATTCAAATTCAGAGTGATTAAAAAGTAGAAAGAGCCTTAGAAGTTGCTGTGAAGACTTGTAGAGTGATCTATTAGTGATTTGCAGTAATTAACAGTGCATTTGGTCAGTTGCAGAAACCCTAGTTCGTCACGCCGATTCAGAAGTCTTTAGATTATCTCGGAGATCAGTTGGAAAGTGATTAAACAAGTAAGTCATGGCCACTCCCATAGTTTTTGATGTTGCAGAGAAGAAGAGATATGTATTTAAGAAGCATCCATTTAACTCAACCCTAGATGATTTAGAGGGAGCATTCTCCCACACGCCTATGGGCATTATGCATGTTGAGGACATTAGGGCATACATCTACTGCAAGAAAGAACTAGTAGGGTTGGATAAGTTAAGGGCGCACATGGATACCATGTTGAAACCAGATAAAACATTCATGGATGAATATGTTAAGTGGAATGATCACCCTATAGTTGAGTATGCTACGACATATGAATTTTATGAGACTGAATGGATTAAGATACTATTGAGCAAAATTCATGATGATTTATTTTGGATAGGTGATGTGCCAGTAAGAATCACCAGTGACCTAATACATGAGATGACAGGCCTTTCTAGGATAGGTGTCATCCTTCTTGTGGGCAAGGATGTCAGGAAAATTGTTGAGCAATCATGTAAGTCAAGGAGTGATAGCTGCGGGATGACAATTGAGCCTATTGAGCAAGAAGACATCAAATTGATGTCTATGATACTTGGATACATGTTTCATCACACCAGCAGGGTGAATAGTGTGTATGCGAGCACAATTCTAGCAGCCATCAGACTTGTGAAGGAAGATGGGGAGTTCAATCTCTACGAGATCTTGCATGCATAGTTGATTGATAACATCAAGGCAATCAAGCATGACAAGACCAAGATATTCAGGATTGGGTCTTTGATCATTTACATGTACCTTCATATAGTTGGGAGAGTATCAAATTTGTATTTAGACAAGTCCATTCCAACCATGCCACAGATATATTACAAGGCAACCACTAAAAGTACTTTGAGAGATTAGATAACATTGGAGTTGAAGACCTTCAGGGTCAAGATGCAAATGAGGTTCAGAATTCCAGAGAGCATTGTGGAAAAGTATAAGGATACTATTTGCTTTATGGTAGAGATAGACACAACTTGTATGGAAGCTGTTGAGCCAAGAACTAAGTGGATTTATCCACTTGGTTATGAGGTAGAGGAACATGTCCTTGAAGCATATGCGTAGGTTCTACTATTAGCCCCCAAAGATCCTAATGAACCTAGGTGGGGAACTTATGAGGAGAAGACAAGAGAAGTAGATTCCAAGCTAAACAATGCAGCAACAAAAAGAAAGGTTGCTAAAGTCACATTAGAGATCTTGAGAATACATGGTGTGTCTCAAGTAGATCTTGACAAAGCAAAAGAGCAAAAGATTGCTTTGGAACTAAAGAGCGCAGATGCAACAAAGGAAGAATCACATGATCCAAAGTTGAAGAAGGTAAAGATAGAGAAATCAGATGAATAGAAGGATATAACTAATAATACTCCTTCTACGCCCAAGGAAACCATTGAACTTACTGCTCCTCTTGAGTATAAGGCAATGCCAAAGAGGAAGAAAGAGGTTGGCACCAGTCATCCATCCTCGCGAGCAACAAGAAGCATAAAGAAAACTCAAGCACCTTCTGAAGTAAGTTTCAAACCTAGTCTCAGTGTGCTAATTGCCAAAATAATAGATGAGGGAAGAATTGATCAAGTAAAGAAGTTTTATGATAAATATAGTGAAATAGACAAATCAGAGATTCATAGCATGATCATAAAGCACATGATCAAGTTCAAGAGGATAGTCTTGGAACTAAAAACAATGATCCCTGACAATATATGGAATATCCTAGAATTCCAGAAGAGACATGCTATTGAGGAAGATCTGCGGATAAGGGAAAAGATCTTAGATGAAACTCTTCCTATATGTGAGCTAGAAGAAAAGAAGTTACTATTAGATCTAGTGAAGCCTCACCTCATAACCAAGACAAGAACTCTGAATATAATGGATAAAAATTATGAGCTAGTTGCCAAAGAAACAAAGAAAGCCTTTGAGAAGGTCTTTATGAATAGGAACATGTATCCACCCACTGCGCCCACAACACATGTACCCAAAATGGCTACCAAAGGATTAGAGACCATCAAGGTACAATCTAAAGGTCCTCAGGATTTAGTGCTTGTAGTGGAAGCACAAACAGAGTTAGATAAGTTTGCGCCCATGACAGAGTCACTCAAGGACAACACCATTATCATTGATAATGTTGAGATTGCATTGGCAGACACAAACAATGAATTGGATAAGTTTGAGGAAGCTTTTGTGAGCACACAAGAAGCTGAAATGTTATGTACCAACACACCTCCCACTCATCAAGGAGAGGTATTGATTGAAAATATAACAAATAAGAAAGAAGAAGAAAAGATGGAAGAAAAAGAACAAGAAAAATAAAAAATTGAAAAAGAAGAAGAAAAGAAAGAAATAGAAAAAGAAAAGAATAATGAACCATCAGTTGAACTAGTCAAGGTAAACCAAGAAGTGATGGATAGCACTCCCATCACTCCCTCTATAGCATTGTTGTCAAGTTTGACACCTGACACATCCAGTTTGGACTCATGGAGAGAAGAAGACCTGATTAAGTTCAACATCTTAGCTATGGAGAAAGCCAAAGAAAAGCAAGTGATGAGGAATCCCCTCCTGGTAGAATCAGTAAAAATTTTGAACAGTTTATTGCCAGAGGATAAGAAAGTGTCAAAGATACACTTGGTTGATGATGTGAGTATAGTCATCTCATATTTCAAAAGCAATTTCTCAAGCCTTGAAGAATCTGCATCCCTAGTTGCAGAAGAAAAGTATCTGAAGAAAAGATTGAATGAATTGGTGAACAACTTTGCACTTGACCTTAGCTCACTCAAGACTGGTCAAGCATCCTTGAAAGAATTTGTAGATCAAGGAAGAAAAATCATTGCAAAATGCATGGATCAGGATAAGCTTATTGATGACCATTTCAAGAAAATAAAAGAGGTAGAAGCTATGATTAAGCAAGTGAAGAGTTCAGTGAAAGAAAAATCCACAGATGTGAACATGTGCAATAATGTATACCAAGGTCAGATAGACAAAATTGAGAAGGCAGAAAAAGAGATGGCAAAGTTAAGGGCTAGACAGACTCAGTTGAGGAATGCTCTTGTGCCCTCATTAGACATTCTAAATCAGAACATCAAAGAGATTGATGCCACCATGATAACCTATGATCAAGGTCCTTCCATAGATTTGAAGAAGATGGAGAAGCTTTAGTATGCATTATGCGCCCATCTCTAGATAGTAAACTCTTTGATCACATTTTGGAAGAAGGAGATCCAAAACCTAAAGATTGCATATCTGGATGTTTTCCCTTAGTAAGTATGTATAGATATAGTTTTGTAACACCTTTTTCATTAATGTCAAAGGGGAAGTTGTGTATAGAATATGGATCATAATATGTATAGGGAGATATAAGTATATGTATAGATGACAAAAGTTTTTTGTATTAAGGACAATTAGCAACTTGGCCATATTCCTTTGTTGCCATCAATGACAAAGGGGGAGATTGTTGGAAAGTTAGCTATAGTGATGTATATAACTTGATATAGTGTTGTCATTATGGCAACAAAGTCATATAGCAGTTTGGAGTCAACGCACTTAATGAGAAGATCAAAAATCGGTTAAGTGTTGAAGACTGGACAGTGTACAGAGTTCCTACAGCTCAGAGCATCAGTGCACGTGTGTACGAAAGAATTATGGTATGCGCCCTAGAAGTTAAGTTGGTTAGACTATATTAATGCTTATTCTATGAGCACATAATTAGATATGCAAGAATGAGAAAGTTACAGTCAGTTGAAGTTGCACAGCCAGTGAGTGCCAGAGAAGAATAGAGCATGAAGCCGACAATTAGTATTTTGGTTTGTGGATATAATGTAATGTTGTAAAGGCTATGCACCTATTGTATTTAGGTTTCCGACATGTATACTTATTTTTTTGTAAGCACACTTAAGCCAATTCATTTGGAAGCGTTGTATGTAATAGGTTTAAGGGCCGACCTAGTTGTTTATTTTGTATGCGCATATAAATATAAGATGCACCCATTGTATTCAGTATGGAAGTGAAGATAGAGTTGTGATAAGCAGAGTAGAAGTGTGTGAAGAAACTATAAGATGTATTAGAGCTTTGCAAGAGGTCAAAGCATCAGCGCATCAAATGAAATGATCTGACAAGCAGTGTCACAGTAACAGTTCATCCAGCAGATATAGTGTGTATCTGAGATCAGAAGGTTGTAGCCTTCACCACTTGAGCAGTGAGCTCTTGGATAGTGCATCCTCTCCCCTAACAAGGACTATTGTAAAAGACTCCTAACAGGGTTTGACCCTTAACAAGGTCTATTGTACTTAATGCATTGTAAAACAACTCCTAACCGGGTTAAGGATCTTCTAACAAGGATCACAAAACACTAGTGCATAATATTAGTGGGTGTCAATTCCCATTAGGGTTTTTACCTATTTGGGTTTCCCCGTAACCATATTGGTGTCATGTTTCATGTTTATGTGAACGTTTAATTTAGTACTTAAGCATTTAATTTTAGTATAAAGATTAAAGTTAAAAGATAAAATTCAGTGAACACTGATTCACCCCCCCTCTTAGTGTTCCCATTCCTAACACCTTCTTTTTAATTCAGACAAGTATATTATGCTGCTTGCTGCTATTAAAGATTGCATCACCTCTTCTGCTATTATGCCTCTTGATCACCTTATTAATAGTACCCCTTTTGATGCGGGTCATAGAGGAAAGGCATTTGCAAAAAGGTATGCTTTACAAGTGCTTTATTGTCACATGCTCGTGCCTCAAATTTATATTTGGCTTCTCCTATGATGGGTGATATTTCACTTGGTAGTAATTCGGGTTCATTACCAGTCCCTGTTATTTCTTCAGTTCCATTTTCAGTTGGATCGTGTTCCTTCCCTGCTCGCGTCCCAGATTCTCCTCCATCTGCTCATGCCTTGGTGTCACCTCATGCATCTTTGGTTTTGGGGGATCCACTTGTCTCTCAAGTGGACCGTCTCTAGAGTTCTTTGTTCTTGTCTCCACCCTCACATTTTGGTTCCAGGGGTTATGCTCCATGATGTTTATAAGATGCTTTGCTGTATAAATTCTTTTTATCTCTACCATTCTGCAGGTTTTTCTTCGTGTAGCTTTCAGCTGGGTTATATGGACCTTGAGATGACAGCTGATCTCGCATTTCCTTGCCCTCCACCAGCATTTTCTACTTTGCCTCATTTTCGGTTTCATAGGGGCCTCCAATGCTCACTGAAGCGGCTTCTCTAACGGGATCATGAAGAACATGGGATGACAGTAGTCAAATCTGCTCCTATAGGGGTCCACTTTTTTGCAAATATATTTTGGCACTTACTCTATGCTTCACTGTAAAGGGATTTCTTAGGGGGGTCGAAGTTGTAATTAGGCCTTCATATTGGCCGGGGTTTTTTGGGTAGTCCTACAAATTATTATTATTTGGAACATATTGTAATGCCGATTCATTCTACCATTTTGTATGGGGGATCTTTTTTGTACTTATAAGCAGGTCATTTTTTGACCTTGGGGCTTTGGGTAGTCTAGGAATATTTTTGAGAATCTGAAGCTCACTTTGTAAATATATGGGTAACGAATAGAGTTTTCTTTTTTGGTTCTTTCTTCGGGAGCCCTTTCAACTAGTTATTATTAATATAAATATAAATTTTCGCCAAAAATAAAAATAAAAATTTCAAATTCCTTAAAAATTATATATATATATATATATATATATATATATATATATATACACATATATATATATATATATATATATATATATACATATATATATATATATATATATATATATATATATATATATATATATATATATATATATATATATATATATTTAAATATTATTACAAAGAAAAATAATACGCATAAAAGGAAAATTCTATATTTTATTATTTCTAAAAATTGATAAAAAACTCTTTTCAGTGCTCATAGATAAGATTGTGATGATTTCTTATTGCTCAAAAAATGAAAAAATATATATTTAAATATTATTATTAAGAAAAAGAATGTGAATCTATATTTTATTATTATTTTCTTTTTTATAAGAATATCTTTGAATATTATATTCTTTAATTTATCTATCTTTTTTAAAGTTACAAAAAAAATTTAAAAATAAGATAAATATTAATAATTTTTTAAAAAATTAATCATCTATATTATTGAATAAAAAATGAACAAAACGAAAAAAATGGTTAAAGACAATAATTTGATATTCGCATAAACATACACTAATCGTGTTTTTTTTTTCTTCTAAAACTACAATTTAAGATTCACATACACTCCACCAAAGATGCATTGTACCAATGATAACTTTAAGAACCCCCCCAAGGAACAATAGAAAAACATTGGAAAATTTATTGGTACACGTTGTAATCAAATGTAATTATATAGGCAAATTTTTCATTTTCCGTTTGAACATAAAATGAATGTTATTGGCAAATAATTTGCATGGACCAATATTAGTGGGAGATTATTGGAGAATCATTGTTTTCCATGTGCTAGAGAAACGTATTTCTGTTAGCAATTTTTCATTGTATTCAAATAAATGTGATAAATAATTTGGTGATTCAGAGACATTTTAATGTGAATGGTAATTTTTATTGGTGACTTTCGCTATCATACAAGACCAATGAAATCATTTTCCTGGTGATATTTACTTATTGTACACAACAATAAAAATTTTCTTGGTGAATTGCACTTTTTAAATTTTTTTCATAAAATCATAATACTTCCAAATTACATAAATATACTGGCAAATTATATAAATATAAAAAACTGTAACTGTTTTGATAGTTGTAAAATTTTACATAATATGTAACATTACAAAAAATAGAGTTCTTCTGTAGTAACCATTTGATGTGACAACAATATTATATGATATGAGTGCTTTATTCTATGTTTTGCGAACATGTGTTCTGATTTCACAATTTCTCTAGTCAGGCAGAAATGTGAAAATGTAACCCTTCCTTTTGAACATGAATGCACAACAGTTGACACGACATTGGAAGTGGGCACAGATTGGGAGGGATTTTTTGTGGAAATGGCATCTCCTCGATGATTTCATGGATTTGGAATACAAATGGCTCAAAGAATTCTCTAAGGTTATCTTCTCTCGACAACAATTCTTCATAGACCCTTAGTGGTCCATGACCCATCACCCCGTGCTCTACTATTGGTTTCTTCAAATGGAGGGTTCCACTGTGTTTTTTTGTTTTGTTTTTTATATCCTCATACAACTAGTGCCTTAGTGGAAACAACTTCTTTTTTTTTAAGGCTAGTGCCTCTTATTCCCCAACCCGTCATTTTGGCTTTAAAGTTTTGGATGGGGTTTGACTAATACTAGTGTAAATTTTTAAATGAATTATTGAAATTTTTGCTACTTTGACCAATCGACATTCATTTCGGCTTTCCTTTTTATGAATGTAAAAAAATGGTTTTCGATTCATTGTTTTGCAATTAGCATAATCAATTTGAGATGAAATGGCCTAAATTATGCGTAATATTTTATGGGCAAAAATGAATTACAATGCAATACCCATTAACCAGTTTTCAATTTCTCAATCTGAAAATGAATAAAAAAATTATGATTTTGTGAATCGTTAACATGAAATTACAATACAATATAAAAAAAAAATAGCATAACCCTAATCACAGATAAGTGAATTTCAGACTTCAGTGTTGCAAATCATCAAGATTATATTAGTTTTTGTTTAAGTGTTTTATAATCTCAAACCAAGGTTTCTTTCTTGCAAATTTTGTTGAGACATTGTATTACTATCTTTCTTTTTTATGCTTGCATAGTTACTCTTGTCAAAGGTTAAGGGTAATTACTAATTATGTTTAACCGTCATTTTGTCTTTGAGGTAAGAGTTTATGTTTCTTCTTTTTTAGATTATCTGCTAAATCATTCTTTGTTAAGGGTTTGAAATTAATTTGTGAAAAGAGAAGTTATCATGGAGTTTGAGAAGTTACTCATATGATCAATTGCATGGAAATTTGGTTTCAGTTCCTAAGTCCTTTGTAAGGAACATTATATATGCCTTATCTTAAAATATTTATCATTGTACAGATAAAGAGATTGTGGGTTCATTTAATTTGGAATGATTCATTATACTTGCAGTATATTGTGCACATTACGTTAGGCTTTAGTCCTAGCGTGGTTAAACTTATCATATACTCACAAATACAAAGATGTTTGATAAACATTTATTAAACTATTTTAAAATTGGGAAAAATGAAATCTAAATTCTAATATATTAATAAATTATTAATTTATATGCTATATAAATGTGGAATACCAATTATAATTGAAATGATTATATCTTGAACTGATTTATTGGAATAGAGATAGTGATTTAAGATCAGTCAATTGTAGTTTAATGATATTGTAATTGTTCAAAGTTCAAAAATGATATTGTCACTTTAATTATAATTGTCGTTGTTTAAAATATTAATTTTATTAATCATATATGAACTATTATATTTGTAGTTTCATTTGCTTCAACCACCTTTAAAAACACATGCTTGTTGACCATACTAATAAATAATTTATTTGTAATAAATTAAGAAATATAATAAATTTGTTAAATATTGAAAAACTTGTAGATGTCTTTTTTTTATAGTTCTCTTTTTAATTTGTTAAGAGTTACTTATTTTTAGTTATATTATATGAATTAATTGTGGTTAATGAAACTATAATAATTAGTAGACTATTTTGAAGTTCTTTTATCAATGTGTTAAATTTTCCTTACTTTTGATTATACTTTTCAAATTAGTCAATAGTCATGTTCTTTAGTGGACTTATCATTTTCTAGTTATTTAGGTCAGTATAATGAGAATTGTGAAATATGAGTAGAGATTTTAATTAATAGGTTGGTAATTTTATTGTGATAAGATTTTAGAAAGTATGAAAAAAATTGTTTTACGATGTCTATTTTTTATTCAAATTTCTTTTGAATTTGGTAAAATTACTCATTTTCCTTCACAAATTAATTATAATGCACTTTATAAAATATTAACACAAAATTTAATTTTGACAGATTAATAAATATAATAAAATATAGAAAGATATCATCTCTAATTTTATAGTACAAATCCTTTTTTTTTCTAATTCTTTTTTACATTTTTTAAATACCTTATTTTCATTATTTTTTTGGTCCTACAAATTAATTTTAAGTAAACTTACCATTATCTAAATAAAAAATAATATTATAAATTTATTTGTTTGTTTGTACTATTTAATAATTTAAATGGATAATTTTTTATACCAATAAAGGTTTTCATAACAGTTAAATAATATAAATATTAATATATTATATAAATAATATGTTAAATACATCTATTTAAAATATTAAAAAAATCTCTTAAAATGTCTATTATAAATTTATTATTTATCTTAAATATGAAAATTTAAAAATATCTTTTAAACACAAAACCAAATCAACCAATCATAATTCATATAAGTAATTTCTATAATATCTTAAATTAATAAATAAATATATAAACTTTTGAAATATTCAAATGATCAATAAATAGTGACTTATGATTGGTTGATTGGAGCAAAACTAATTCACTAATTGTGTACAAGTCAATGGAATAGTCTAGCCTATTAAGTACTTGCCTTTAGTTATAGTAGAAACTAAAGTAGAAGTAATAGTATATTAATTTTTTAATTATTATGTTTTATATAGTTATAGTAGAAGTAATAACTTTTTATAATTAATTTTTTTTTAATGTAGAATTATATTGATAACATTAATGATAGTTGAAATTATAAGAATTGCCAGCGCTTGAGTGAGCGGGATAAAAAATGTTTAAGGCTTCGGCCTTTTACCGATAAAAAAAAAATGTGCTCCTTTTAACCATAATCTTAATTTTAATTAAATATATTTTAATTAATGATTAAATTACATAATTATGATTATTTGTTTTAGTATAGTTGTAACAATAAATAATTTCATTTTTTAATTATAATTATTTTAAAAAATTATAACTTATAAATTATAATTAATTTAAATACTAATTTAAATTCAAAATAGTTAAATTCAAGAATATATAAATAATAAAAAATCTAAATCAAATATTTTAAAATATTAAATAATAAAAAAATTAATAATATACTTTAAAACTTACTTATCAATAATACAATTCAAAATAAAATATTAATAAAAATTTAAAACCTTCACAATTTCATAACTTTAATTAATTTTAAAACTATTATATTAAATTTGAGAAAATCCAAATCTTAAAATCAAAATACATACAAAGTGACCTTTATGATAGAAATCAAATTTCCAAAAAAGTGCCCTCTTAAATCCATATTAACTTTGTATATATAAATAAAAATATTAAAATAAATCTCAATAAATAAAAAGTAAATAATTTTAATATAATTATAAAACAAGAAAATTAAATGAAATAAGTGGAATAACAAACGTGGTAAATTTTAATTGGTTCGTTCGTGTAATAAGACTTCAAATGCATTCATCCAATGAGATGAGCAAAAATTAATTTCTAGATATTATAAAGTTAAATAATTTGCATCTATATTTTACAAATGAAAAAATTTATAATGAAATAAAAAAGAATTATTTTCATTGGTGTAGAAAAGTTCATTTAATCACTAGTTAACATCAAAAATTAAAAAACCAATACAATAGTACTTAGCCTACCGACAAGTACTAATAATTAACATTGATTGAAATCTGAAAGTCATAATTTTTTTTTTTTAAATCGAAAAGTGAGAGAGCACTTAATTTTTATTAAAATAACTAGTTCAGAAAGCTCCTCAAAGAAAGAACTAGTAAAGAAAACCCCGATTCATCGCCTAAGTACAAAAATATCATCAAAATTAACCCTATAATCTACCACCAACGAAAGAAAGACAATACTTTATTACAACATTGTCCTCCTAAAATACATTGAAGAATTTGTATCCCCCACCCTCAATACATTTGCAGGCAAACACCCATTCATACACTGCCTTTCATGACAACATTAATACATCTTCACATGCCAATATCTCAAGCCATGTAAACTTGAAGACAACCAAAAAATATCTCCTGCCATAACTAAAGAGGCACATCAAAGTGATACTTCACGCCCATATTCTTGATACAAAGACTACCAAAAATGCATTATCAGACCCATGTGTAGCAGCGTAAGCCTCTGAGTACGCCGAGGAGTGACTCAGATCATAAGAGGAGGTGCAGAGCCAACCCAATCGAGCATTCTGAGAACTTCATGGATCGAACATGAAAAAGACTACAACTGAAACAAGAAAGTAGTAGTAAGATCATTCATTCTTCCATTGCAATTGGCGATATTTCCACCTCATTCATTCTTCCATTGCAATTGGCGATATATGTGAGGCATCTGCCTTCAGAAACTGAAAATCTCCCTGCAATTTCTCATTGAGGTCAGGAAGCACTTCACGCAAGCGATATAGGGTAGTCCTTAATTATATCATTCGGGTTAACTGATTCAAGGGTTGCATCATTGCAACCAAGGTTCACAAGGCAGTCAGCTAACCTGTTGCCTTCTCTTAGTGTAGTGTGTGAGAGATGCAACGTTCTTTGAAAGAGTCAATCAAATCCTAAGTTTGTTGTAGAATATAAGCTAAGTGCCAATTTAGCGATGATCGAGATATACAAGAAAGAATTACTACTTGTGAATCACCCTCAATATGAATTTTAGAAATGCTACACTTTTTTCACAATAATAACTCAACAAGTAAAGCTTGAGCTTCAGCCATGTTATTAGTCCCCACAAGTAGCACAACTGCTTTGATTGCTATCACCTTATCCTTCCAATCCTGAATGTACACTCCAATCTCTAACTTCCCTGGATTTCCCCTTGACGAGCCATCAAATTTCATTTTTACAAAATCTTTATTAGGGGGTGACCACTTGGTCATTGAACGATCAGTTACATGGTGCAAACTCCAATTAGGTGTAAATCATATTGGGACCACAATGAATTTCCATGTCTTTCGTATTTGATGGTCCTAATTAGAAAAAGAGATATTTCTTTTAAGTATAAACAGATTTGCGTTGACTATCTCTGAAATTGACCTTTCAATCCCTTCTAAGACACTCTCCAAGGTTGATGCCTCATTGCAAAATATTATTTTGTTTTGCTCCCACTAAATGGCCCATACCACTACTACTGGAGTGCACTTCCAAATGCATGCAAATAGAAAACCTGAACAAAGAACTGACCATGACTCAAAGAAATCCCATAAAGAATTGGGTAATGACATTGAGATTTTCAACTTGTTAAGGACGAAGGTCCAACATTGGAAAGCAAATGAACATTTTAATAAGAGGTGATCTGTTGTTTCCTCCTCATCATCGCATATCCTAAATTTAATTGATTGTGCAATATACCAAACCTCTCGAGTCTTTCACTTGTGAGAATTATTTTCCTAAGTGCAAGTCATGCGAAGCAGCCGACCTTTGGTAACATCGAATTGTTCTAGCAAAAGTTGAATGCTCTAATTTTCCTAACTGTGTTTACCAAATGTCCAAGGCTATTATATCCTTCTTTTATTGAGTATCTTCCCTCCTTTGAAGGAGCCCAACTAAATTTGTCTTGTCTCTTGGAGAAGAAAACAACCCTTTCTGAAAATAAATCATTCATAGATGAATAGTTTTGTTGATTGAGAAGAAGTTCCTTAGGATCTTTCCATAATACTCTACCAGAGTGAATTTCCACATCTGACACATAATCCCAAATCTAGGAGCCCCAAATGGCTTTTGATCTAATCCTTGCCTCATCAAGATGTCTTAGGTGAAATAAAGGAGGGAGCCCATTCCAAGAATCCTCCTAGAATTTAACTTGCTCCCCATTATGTACTTCCCAAGATGCATAAGTACATACTATATATTTTTAAGCCATCACAAAGTTCCATATTGTTGAACCTAAAGATGGGTTAGAAATAGTCAAGATTCTTGTGGGCTTTGAATTATCTAAATACTTTTCTTGCATAATTGGGCACCATTTATCTTTTGGTTTAGCATACATCTTCCACACCAACTTCCCTCCAAAGGCCTTATTTCTAACTATAATATCATGATATCCCACTCCCCCTCCGCCGATTTATCATGTGTCATTTTTTCTAGGGAAACTAGAGGAATTTTCTTATTGTCTGACAAATTACCTTTTCAAAGAAACTCTCTTATTATCTTCTGAATCTGACAAACAATAGAAGTAGGAGCACTAAGAATTGATATGTAATAATTTGGAATAGCTGACAATACTATCTTAGTTAAAAAAAATTCAACCAGATAGAGATAACCATCTCACTTTCCAAGAATAAATCCTTGACTTAATCTTGTTAATGATGGGATTCCAAAAAGCAGTTTTATTACTTCCCATAAAGAATGGAATACCTATATATATTGACGATAATTGCTCCATTGGAAACCCCAAAGTTATAGTAATCCTTTGTGCTACAATTTTATTTGTATTGAACATGAAGATCTTATATTTTTTAGCATTAATTTTATGGCTTGAAACCTTTGAATATACACCCAACACATGCTTAATTTGTCTCATTTCTTTCACATTTGAACTGCCAAACAACAACGTGTCACCCAAAAATAAAGAATGGGTAACTGAGATGTAAGTGCACACAATATGAACAACTTTCCATAATCCAAGATCTGATGACCTCTTTATGAATCTGCTAAAGGCATCAACCATTATGATAAACAATATTGGGGATAACAGATCCCCTTGTCTAACACCTTGTGTAGAGGCAAAGAAACTAGCTATTTCACCATTAATTATAACTGAGAACCAATCCTTGGATATACACTCCTTGATCCATTTACACCATTTATTCAAAAAATCAAACTTGGAAAGCACCTTAAAGAGGAAAAACCAACTTACTTTGTCATAAGCCTTCATCATGTCAAGTTTCACCATAAATTTTGAAGTTTGATGGGAGTTTATAGTATGAAGAATTTCACATGCAACCACAACCGCTTCCCAAGTTTCTCTTCCTAGTATGAAACTACCTTGTTCTAGAGATATAATTTGAGGAATCAAATGTTGCAATCTTAAATAGATGGCCTTCATAATCAATTTATGAATTTTATTGCATAATAAAATGGGTTGAAAGTCTACAAAGGTAGAAGGATTCTTAACTTTCGGTATGATTGCAATACTGGTTGAGTTAAAACTTTTGGACATTCTTGCATTCCTTCTAGACTCCTCTACTACAAACAATAGGTCTTTGCAAATAAAGTCCCAACATTTATGATAAAAAAGAGTTGTAAACCCATCTGGGCCTGGAGCTTTGTCTGGAGGAAGTGAAAAAACAACCTTTCAAATTTATTCTAGAGAGAAAGGGTTTGTAAGCATTTTATTTTGCACATCAGTAATAAGAGATGGAATAAAACTAAGAAGATCATTGACCAACCTCTCATTGGGTGATTGTTTCTAAGGGGGAGCAAGGAGGTCCTTGAAGAACCTAACACCTTTAGCTTTTACACCCTTTCTATCTTCAATAAGAATACTATTTTCTGAATGCTTGATGGAGAATATAGTGTTTGCCGCTCTTTTGTGCCTTTCTGAAGCATGGAAAATCTTTGTGTTTTTGTTCCCTTTCTTTAGCCAAAGTTCTCGTGACTTCTATCTCTAGTAAATCTCATCTCTGATGCATAATTCTTCCAAATCTTCTTTCATTGCTTTTTTCTCTTGATATAGCTCACAATTTAACCCTTGTTGAATAATAATTGTATTTACCTTATCCAATTTATTAGTAACCTTTTATTTTTGGAAAAAATGTTCTTAAACACTTTTTCATTCCACTCTTTGATATGGGATTTTATTTGACGCATATTTTTAGAGAACTGAAACATTTTAGTACCCCTACAAAATGGTGCACTCTCCCACCATTGTTTAAGAAGTGTGTGAAAGTGAGGATGTCTAAAGCACATGTACTCAAATTTGAAAGATACCACCCAGTTTGGACCATGAAAAGAACCATCCCAATTAACCAATAGTTGAACTAGAAAATGTTTTGACTCTAAAAAAGTCATTATCTCTAATTTAAATGAACAATTTAGAAGCTCCCAAGTTTGTGTGATTAAACACATGTCTAACCTCTCCGCAATTTCTAAGAAACCAATCCTCTGGTTTGTCCATGTAAAAGACCCGTTATGTGGTATGACATCATATAGATTATTATCTTGAACAAAAAAGGATAAATCTCGCAGTGTTCTAATAGGAGGACATATTCTGCCTTTCTTTTCAGAAATAGATAGAATAGCCTTAAAATCCCCACCAAGAATAAAATTCTGGTCATCCTCTTGCTACAAGCGATTTGTTAGATTTGACCATAATTTCCTTTTATCAATGGTACTTGTAGGCCCATAAATATTGAAAATAAGGAAGGTCAAATCAAAATGTACTACTCTCATAAGCTTCCAGTTGGAGTCTTGACCAATAATCCATCCTTGAATACTCTTTGGATTCCAAATAATTTCTAAACCCCTTGAAGCACCTTGCCTTGGCGAATGTGCTGATTTCCAAGAAGACCATTGCCCATTATTTTTTATAAACTTGCTGAGAAAATTTATATTCTTGAAGTAGAATAATGTCTCCATTGGTAGAGTCCAACAATTTCTTGACTCTACCCCTCTTGTCAAAGGCATTTATGCCTCTAACATTCCAAGATAGAATCTTCATTGCTGACAAGGAGAACCTTTCATTCTCATTGTCGTTTGATTGACATATGAGAATTTATCATCTAAGGTTGATTGAAGACCAACATCTACTTCATCTGTGGTCTTGGCACTTTTGGGTTTTCCACCTCTTTTCTTTGGCATTTTATTCTCTATACTAACTTCATGTAATGTCCCCTTTCTAGCATGACCATGATAGTGGATGGATTTAGCTTATTATTGGGTCATTGTAGGCTAATACTGGTGATTAGAGGACACTGTTGAGGGTTATGGCTTCGTTTGGTGGGACTTACTATTTATAGTAAGTCAAGGGATGGTTCCGATGAGCTCATATGAGTTAGAGGAGTTGAATGATGCTCTTAGTTTTTATTTTTGGCTTCTGGTTTGGGCTCCAAGAATCTTGGAGGGAGCATCTATTTTTAGTAAGTCACCCCGTTAGGTTCATTCATCATCTTTCTTCATCAGAATCATGCTTGTGCTGTTAGATTTTGATTACGATGCTTCTTTAGTCATTTTTTCAAGATGGGTGAATTATGTTTATTATTTAATTAAATTGGCTAAGGTTGCTATTTTTATTGGGATTACATATTTGGCACCTTGGTGTTATAGCTCATTGGAACCGGGTTGAGAAGTTTTAAATCTTGAGAACATAAAATAGGGACCCTATGTGTTAGAATATCATTATATTAATGAAAAGGTCATTTTTGGAGCAATGTGGGAGTTTAAATTAATAAAGTGACTTTATTATATGTCAACTTTAAATTATAACATAAAGTTGCTTTATGAAAAATGAAATTAAAATAAATTAAAGGAGATGAATACAAATGGAAATTGAATATTATAAAAGTGGATTTGGATTTCATTTCATTCATTCTATTGTGCATTTGATATTATTGATTTGTGTGAAGAGAAATTTGGGAACAAGGGTTTCATTATTTCAGACTTGGAGAATTGTGAATTCATCAAAGTTTTTATAGGCATTTGAGGTGTTGAAATAAACACTAAGATTTTCTATAGTGTGGGATTCATTTAGAAGGTCAATTTAAGCTTACATGAGAAGAATCAATACAAGGTTTGAGTTAGTTTGAAGGTTTTTTCTGTTGGTGATCGCAATATTATACCTTAGGTGGAACTATCAGTGATTAAATCACAGCTTTGGTAATTGTTGTGAAGAGAGTTTGAGGCAGCCGCACTCAGCTGCAAATCCACGTGAGTCATTGGATGCTAGACGACTGGGTCTAAAGAAGAACAATCTTATCTTGGCATTTGCTTTTAGATTGGAGTTGGCTGTTAGAAAAAATCAGGCATTGTTTAGAGATTTTGAAAAGTGTTGGGCTCAATATCTGTGCTGCGATTTGTTTCCAGGTTTTTTCTTAGTTGCATTTTAGTTTTCAAAATTTAATAAATATTTCTCCATGCATTGTATATACATATAAATCAACAATAAATTATCATAGTTCAATGCATTGGACAGTTGTTTCATAATTACTTTAATGCAAAGTTATTATCATGCCTAACAACATTTTTTTAAAACTCAAGGAAATGATTATTTATTTCAAAAATTAGTTATATATAAAATTTACATAGCAAATTAGTTGTTTGGTAGAGTTAGAGCCCTTGGGGTTCTTACAGTGGTATCAGAGCGGTTTCCTACCATCATGTTGGGTTGAAAATTATTGAGCTCACACATTTGTTTGGAGTGACCAACACTCTAGATTTATTTGTCAGCCCTGGATAAATATAGAAAACCAAGTAAATATGGAAAATAGTTGAGTAGTATATTGTGTTTCAGGAAACAAATAGGTGCCCTGAAAAATGAAATGGAGAAATTGAGGCAAACACATGAAAGTCTAAAAGCACAACTTTCAGATCTGACAACTGTTGATAGGGCAACTAAGTTTATGGTTTCCTTCTTTAAAAAGTCTTCCTCACAAAGAAAGCATGAAGAGAAACAAGAGGATTGTATAGGTTTAGCTTCAACCAGCAACCATCAAGTAGTGGAGCCTTTACTCAGTGAGGCAGTTACCATTCCTTATATGCATGATGCTATAGGCTCTTCTCAGGAGCATGTGGTTATGACAGACTTGCTTGAGGATAGTTGCATTGAGTCTCATTATTTACATGAGACAGAAGCTCATGATCATGAGAATGCTGATGATATGATAGCCACCATTAATGGTAGCCCTACATCAACTGGTAGCAATGAAATTACTAATGATAAAGGTTTTGATTTTTATGAAAGCAGTCCTATGTTTGATCCTATTGATGTTGTTGATGACAAGGCAAGTGTAGAGGATGTTGTGGGTATCACTATGGGTTTTGACTCACATGATGAGAATGTTAGTTTTCAGGATTGCATGCAACATGCAAGTTTTTCTAATTTTGATTTCTATGACAATAGTGAATCATGTTGGAAATAGCATGAGATATCAGAGGTTTTACAAGTTGATGAGATTGGCATTGGTTATGTGGACACTACTGATGATATTTATGAGGATGATGCATGTTGTGATGACTCTGGTTTGTCATATCAAAATTTAGGAGGTGACTTAGAGTTGTCATTGGTTGATGATAGGTCCCAAGATCATGGTTTATAGGGACTCATAGTTGAGGGGGAAGAAGAGACATGCGAGGAGATTGATATAGCAGAAGCTTCCACTCCTTCAGATGAGTTTTTTATAGAGGTACCTAGCATCAGTACCTTGATTATTGATATGTGCGAGGTTGTTAGTGCACATGGTGATATTGAGCATGTGGTGAGCAATGATGATACATTTTCCTATCACAGTGAAGAGAGTGAGTTAGAGAGCTTATGTAGGAGCCAAGGTATGCAGAGACATCATGTGACCAGACAACTGAAGGTGAATGATAGTGATATATCTTCATCTCTTGAGCATTATGATGCTATCCACCAGATGTTGGTTGTATATGGTCGAGGTGCTCCTATGTCAGATGAGCACAGTGGTAGTTTCCTTTCCCTAGCAGAGATTCATTCACTTTGAGAGGCTGTTAGGATCTTGAAGCATAATTATTTATAGTTGGTAGCTGACATGGATTACCTTCTTGAGTGGGGTAGCACTTGTTATGAAGCATTGTTAGGGAAAGAGGAGGAGGTGGTTGATCTCACCCATGAGCTTGAGGTGACTTTTGAGGGGTTGGATAGCACCCTGTTGGCTCTCCAAGAGTCGCAACTGTAGTTGAGAGAGGTGGTCATGGATTTGGAGCATGTATAGTCTACGCCAACCCCATATCCAATTCAGCTACATATAGTGGTGGTTGGTGGTGAGTTGACTTCTATGGATATGGATAATGGATGTGATGAGGATGCAATTACATCCATCCTTGATATGAGTGCAGTAGTTGCAAATGAGATGAACACTTCAATGGAGGACTCTAGTGAGTTTCTTAGTGTACCAGGTCCTCTAGTAGTTAGCACAATGAAAAATGATATAGAATAGGTTATTGAGAGTCTTGATATAGTAGTAGTGGATTCATTAGAGAGTTGTGTGCCATTTCTTGACACTACTCCCTCTTCTTCATAGGACTTGGGCAGGGTATCATCTGATTTGGAGATGAGATTTCATGGGGATTTATTTCCTTCTATCAGAAACAAATCTATTACGTTATCTCATACAACTGGTAGCAATAGACAGTTGGTAGTGCCACAGGTCTAGAGAAATCAGTCGTGGCTTGCAGGGGAGCAGGTTGACACTTCATATAATTTTTACTGCACATAGTCATTTATGGAGTATCTGCTTGAGAATCCAAAATTGTAGGAGGGACCATTCAGAGCTTCTGAGGTTACTCTCATCTGGGGTTCTCATGGTATTTTGGTTTTGGTGGGAAATATTGTATAGAATTTGACTACAATGCTTCCCCACAGGGATTTTATGGTTGGGTTTTCTAAAAGGGTTATCCAGGATCCTGCCCAACCAATTGTTTAGAGATAGAGATTGGAGCCATCTCTTGATTCTTGATTTGATGATGATGAGCCTCTCATGAAAATTAGAAAATTTTATCACAAATACACAGTAAGGAGTGCTCATCATTTATCTTTTGACCCACAAGTAGAGGACTTGGTTTTGTGAAAGTGTGGGTTGGCTCTAGGTTCATACCATCCTTTATAGGATGGTCTTACACCCTCTTCAATTGATAGAGTTAGTTTTTGCAAGTTAGCAAGATGCTACTTACAGAGTCAACATATCCATGATGGTTTTGTAGAGGATGGATATCTGGGTTATGGTGCAAATGCTTTTGGGAGTACTAGATCCTGTTGCATAGATAGACTTCACACTCATGGCAGATTGGTAGAGTGTGTAGGGAGTTTTGATCTAGTAGATGATATCAGATATCCATGTTTCCTTGTTATAGATGGATGTGAGTTTCATCTCTACTGGGATTCAAGTGGAGATAGGATTGGCACTGCGGATTGGGTGAGTCACCATTGTTGGTATGGTGACAGTATGTTCAGGATAGCTTTGTGGATTGTGTTATCATCATAGGACTTTGCACGTAACACCAGGGATATTATACATATTTATCCTTGGGATCCGAGTGGATCATTATGTTTCTTTGATTCCTGTGATTTCTTGAGGACAAGCAATCTTGGGGAGGGAGGACTGTAATGTCCCCTTTCTAGCATGACCATGATAGTGGATGAATTTAGCCTATTATTGGGTTCTTGTAGGCTAATACTAGTGATTAGAGGACCCTGTTGAGGGTCATGGCTCTGTTTGGTGGGACTTACTATTTATAGTAAGTCAAGGGATGGTTCTGATGAGCTCAGATGAGTTAGAGGAGTGGAATGATGCTCTCAGTTTTTATTTTTGGCTTTTGGTTTGGGATCCAAGAATCTTGCAGGGAGTATCTATTTTTAGTAAGTCACCTCGTCAGGTTCATTCATCATCTTTCTTCATCAAGATCATGCTTGTGTTGTCAGATTTTGATTCTGATGCTTCTTTAGTCATTTTCACAAGATGGGTGAATTATGATTATTATTTAATTAAATTGGCTAAGGTTGCTATTTTTATTGGGATTGCATATTGGGCACCTTGGTGTTATAGCTAGTTGGAACTGAGTTGAGAAGTTTTAAATCTTGAGAAAATAAAATAGGGACTCTATGTGTTAGAATATCATTATATTAATGAAAATGTCATTTTTGGAGCAATGGGGGAGTTTAAATTAATAAAGTGACTTTATTATATGTCAACTTTAAATTATAACATAAAGTTGCTTAATGAGAAATGAAATTAAAGTAAATTAAAGGAGATGAAGACAAATGGAAATTGAATGTTATAAAAGGGGATTCAGATTTCATTTCATTCATTCTATTGTGCATTTGATATTATTGATTTGTGTGAAGAGAAATTTGGGAACAAGGGTTTCATTATTTCAGACTTGGAGAATTTTGAATTCTTCAAAGTTTTTATAGGCATTTGAGGTGTTGAAATAAATACTAAGATTTTCTATAGTGTGGGCTTCATTCAGAAGTTCAATTTAAGCTTACAGGAGAAGAATAAATACAAGGTTTGAGTTAGTTTGAAGGTTTTTTCTACGGGTGATCGCAACATTATACCCTAGGCGGTTATCAGTGATTAAATCATAGCTTTGGTAATTATTGTGAAGAGAGTTTGAGGCAGCCGCACTTAGCTGCAAATCCACGTGAGTCATTGGATGCTTGACGACTGGGTGACTGAGTCACTGGATGCTGGAAAAAATCAGGCATTGTTTAGAGATTTTGAAAAGTGTTGGGCTCAATATCTGTGCTTTGATTTGTTTCCATGTTTTTCTTCAATTGCATTTTAGTTTTCAAAATTTAATAAATATTTCTCCATGCATTGTATATACATATAAATCAACAATAATTTATCATAGTTCAATGCATTGGACAATTGTTTCAGAATTAATTTAATGCAAAGTTATTATCATGCCTGGCAACATTTTTTAAAAATTCAAAGAAATGCTTCTTTATTTCAAAAATTAGTTATATATAAAATTTGCATAGAAATTTAGTAGTTTGGAAAAGTTAGAGCCCTTGGGGTTCTTACACTTGAGCAGGATATTGTGCAAGAGAAATATTCTAAGAAAAATCAAAGCTGCATGGCTCTGTTCCCTTTTCCATAGGAATATTATCTAATTGCATAAAGTTTTCTGTATCAACTACATTCTTTGGAAGATTAACCAAAGAAAAATCTTGAATTGAATTTACATCCATCTTAATTATGTCATCCATTTCATTCAATTGACAACAATCTGTAGCTAGAGGAGTTGAATATGATGCAAAAGGATATAAGTTGACACTTCCAGTCTTATGAGAGATTTCAAGACCTACTTCCTTTAGCTAAGACAAAGTCTTAATATTTTCATCAACCCCATGTGAAGCCTCTAAGAAATCCAATATCCCTTTTGAGGATTCCAATTTGAAATGTATCCCTACCTCTGATGCATTTTGAGTATCTTGATTAATATGAATCTGTTCATCTTTGATGATTATTTCCTCTTCTACAAAATGCAAAGCAAAAGATGATAATAGAACCATTGCCATTTTGTTAAGCTATTCTTTTGGGATTTTCCTACCTTTCATCTTAGCTAGAATGTGTTGTACATAAATAGGCTTATTCTGATAAGTGAGGTCATGGACAATCATGTTCATCCAGGGAGAAGGGATTTCCTCATACTCAAAATTGTCTGACCCTTTCAAATACAATGTTTTGTCAAAACCAACACTTTGCTTTCAATGCTCTTGATCAATTCATTAGCACTAGAAAAACATGATAGGAGATATTACCTGGAATTAAAATTGCAAAATCTTGACAGAATATAGATTTTGTTTGAAGCGCAACTATTGCATATGACTGAATCTTCTCTATTTTTGGGAATCCTATTTCCACTTATGATTTTATCTCTTGATATTTTCTGTTGTTGGCATAGACACAATGAACGAGATTTGTGGATTGATCTCTACAAACCTCCACATTTCAAGAATGATTTGTGGAACAATCGAAAGTAAAATGACCCAAAATTTTAGAGTATTTATCAATTATGTTTGCAATTTGAATCTCAATTGGTTGATTCAATATGTCCCATTTAGACATTATGGTGATGCCTGAAGGCATTGTCTTGGATAGATTCAATATAAAACATACCCTAACTTTTTGGGGGGGAAATTCAAAGGGGATTAAATCATGTTTAACAAATATCATGATTTGATTATCCTTGACATAAGGTGTCATTTGATTTGAAATTCAGGACCCAGGGTAAAGTAATTAAACCAAATCCTTTGAAAAACCATCCCTTATACTTATGTACTAAATCATGAATGGTCTTGCAACCAAATAAGGCTACAAAGTAGCTATGTTGTGCATCAATGAAAAATATCTTTAACTCCCCCCATACAAAAATTGCCCAATAAAAAATGACTAATATTGAGAGTAAATTAGAATAAAACTTACCTAACAATGTTGTTTCTCTGAGGAAGGAGATGTGTGACACCAGGTAATGATCTGGAAAGGAAATACATGGATATAGGAATGTCGATCTACCCTTAACTACAACATGCTCCTTTGCAGTCTCTTTATTATGCTCAAACACCCCCTTTCTTCTGCATTCAAATATTTCCATCATAGGGTTTGGTGGCCGTAATCTGTTGTGATTATCATTTAACCATATCCCCTAGTGGTGATGAGGACTCTATTTATTCTTAAGAGGATTTGGATTTGAGGAAGCTCCATTTTTATTATGTTTGAGCACACAATTTTGATTAGCATATGAACCCACCCTTTGATCTAGGCTTGGATGACCTGTACTCTAGAAAATCCCTTTACCTCTAATGGTCAAATTATTTGGAGACGATAGAAATCATGGATCCATAATAAATTTGTTGTTGGCAGAGGAAACATATGAAGGAAACCAATCCAAATGCACTGAATTGACATTTTTCAAGTGTGAAGATGAATCATTCAGTTCCAAGGAATTAGATCTTCTTGTCAGGTTGGATTTTGAGGGGTTCCTTCACAAATATCAAATACCTCCCTTCTCAGCATCGGATTAAGTGCTCTACGTGAGATTGGGCAGTGGAAAAATCTATCTCCCCTCTGATTCCTCTAGAACTTGGATTGATCTCTACCATGAGACTTGTAATTTTCCCACCCCCGAAGCTTTCAAAACCTTGATGCCTACTCAATTTAATTATCTTAAAGTCATAGTTAAACATTAGTAATTACTCAATATATAATTAATTGTTAAAAATTATACAGTTGTAGTGCTCTTAATTGGATTTTTCAACTAGGAGAGGAAATTCCCCTACTTAGTGATTAGACATCATATTTGGTAGCCAAACATCCCTCTAAAAGAATCATTTAATTATCAACTTGGGGTCGTATAACTTGAAATGGATCAAAATAATATATGCTCTAGTCTTCTGTAACAAACATGTATCCTATGTCTAAGAACTTGATATTGGAAATGAACATGCAATAAACAACTTTAACTCAAACTGGAGAAACACTTAAGCTATAAGAAATAAGAACTACTCAGTGGTTGCAAGAACAATCAATAGTTCTGTATATCCATTGGTTATAGGAATAGTCATTGAACTGTTACAAAAAATTAAAGTACCACTATCCTACTTGCTAAAAAGGAAAGAATAGACACTTTCCTGAGTGGGCCCCCTCAGTCAACGTCCTTAGAGAAAACATAGGCTAAAATTCAAACTTCAGAATCATATTATTGAATCAACATTGAAAAGTACATTGATAGTAAAGAGATTAACACTGATCACTATTATTACTCCTTTCTTCTTTTCTATTCTATATTCTTCCTCTATCAATTTTCCATCTATCTTCTTCTTCGGGTGAAGGCCAAAGCTATTTATTTATGACTGAACCTTCCTACTTCTAACTGACTTATCCACTTAAGGTGGAAATATTTTATTACAAACAAAACTCCCATAACTGATAGAGAGTGGGCAGAGGAAGGCTAAGTCAAATCGACCAAGAAACATTAATAACAATTTCCCTTTGGATATAAAGGCACTTTCCACTAGATTCATGGAACACCTTCTTTCATGGAGAATGGATCTTGTAACTTCTCCTTCCATTGCTCTTTGCTTCTATGACTGAATCGGTCTTTACTGGGACAATTGGGCAGTGGCCTAGTGGAGTGTAAATTCACTCCTGGATCTTTAGGTTCTATAGAAACAACATCTATTCCTACAAAAAGGGGTTATATTGACACATGAAATATATCAAATGTTATTTATCCATATTCAATGCATCCATAGTTCATTAAATACAAGCAAAAGATTTCCTCATATGGCTGTAGGAAAACATATAGTAATGGTTGCAGGAAGATAAATTCTCAAAGGAACACATCATAAAATAACAAGTAGTATTTATAAAAACTATAGCAATGATTATTATAATAGATATATTCCATTATCAATAACTAAGTATGTATCATAATCCATGAAAAGATTCTTATAGTTACTACTTAAAGTATGTAAAAAGTCTAAAAAACCATATGAAAGTGTTGCTAAAATATAGTTTAGAACATGCCAGAATTAAGGCTCATCATTCCCCTCAACCTTAGAATGGCTGGACCCAGCATCCATAGCTGCATTTTCTTTCTTGGATTTCTTTTGCAAATCATCTAGGAAGTGTTGGTCACATTCTCCTTCTGCAAAGCTTTAGTAGAAAGATTTTATTTCCTCCAACCTTTGCCACTTATCAATCTCTGATTCAATATTGTAGATGTTGTTTATCCCCTGCATTGTCAATAATGGCCACAAGAGAATTGGTGGTTTCATTACTAGAGGCAACCAAATCTATTTCATTGCTCTTACTTTCTCCATAAATAAAGTGGCTCACCTAGTAGTTGCATATAGTTTGTTAGGGGCATGAGGTTAAGACTTCTACATCCACAGTGTGAGCTCTAACCATCTTGTTTGACAATGTTAGGCAGTAGTGTAAAGATATTGATTCATAATATCAGAATATTAAGCAAAAGTAGCTTCTTTTAGAGGCTCTATTAAAGGTTTGGGCCACTCATCAACCCATAATTTCTTCTAGTCAAAGTAAAGTCACCTACCCTTGGAGGAATCTCCCCAAATATCAAGATGAACAATAGCTTCTTCATACTTGTAACAATCAAATTTTTATCCCCTACTGATCTCATTTTTAATCCAAGAGGTTAATGCAGAAATGTAGACATCCCCAATATACATGAGATGATTCCAATTCACATCATCAGAGACTGCCATGTTGTGAAGATAAAATTCAGATAGGAAGTACCTCAAATGTTGAGGAGATTCCCTGTATGCTTCATAAAATTCATGTGATGTTTTCAAAGAAGGGTTCTTCCCTTTCCAAATTCTCAGTAATTGAAAATTTAAATACAATTCTTTCAAGTAAAGTGCACAAACTAGAGAAGGGCTCCTACACTGAACAATTTTAGGAACTAGTTGCACTATTTCATTGAGAGTTACCTTGAGGTTTTCAATATCTATATCTTTGTTGATGATAATCCATTTTAACCTCTCAATCTCTCACTCATAAGTGGCACTTTGATTCTACATTTCTTTATAAAAAACCATCCTTGCAACAAAGTTTTTGAGATGTTCAGGTGGATGATGTAGAGATGGCACGATTAGTGGCATTACCTTAGAAACAAGAGGTACTTCCCTTACAATTTCTACTTCTTCACTTTCATTAGATGCATCTCCTACTTCTTGTTCCTCCTCCTCAATCAACATAAATTTTGCCTGCAAATTCTCCATAAAATCCACTAACTCCCCCAACCTTATTTCTTCTTGCAGCCGCATTGTAGGAGAAGGGTCGACAACATATTCAGGTGCATATGCAAGATTGGAAAGATGTAGTCATGAAGTGGGAATATTGGATAGATGAGGTAACTGTGGAGAATGAGAAGGACTAGGTGGAGAGGAATCAACATTAAAAAAAGTAGCTAATTGTCTCTGTAATCTACTACTTTTCTGTGTAGGTGTAGAAATGAGTGTTGCTTTCTTTTGGGCTTTATCTGTAGGAGTAGAACTCTCATAGAGATGAATCCTCTTAAGTCATTTAGGAACAAATTTTGGGGTGTCTGACTGGGAAATTAACACTAGAGACATCTAATTGTCGTGTCCAGAAGAAACACTAGGGTTTGGCTGAGAAATGGTAGACATTCTATCAAACAAGGGAACATTATCCTTAGAATCATCAGAGGTAGAAGATTTAGGGGCAGAAGTATTAGGAGGTGCACCTGTGGAAGCTTCAGTTATTTTTGAATGATGCTTATGGGTAAGAGGCTATCCTTAGGGTTTGACATCTTGGACTTCAACCTTGAACTTCTTGAGACTAAATAATTCTTCCTAGGGCATAGGAGAATGATCTCTTATATACCTTTCTACCAGAAATTTAATTAGGCAATGATGAGAAATATAATTGACTTGACCCTTTTGGTAAACAAAGGCACTATTAACAAGTAAGTTGTAAAGGAAATTAGGGACATTGACTGTGTCCTTGACACATATGAGAAAACAACTTAAAATGATGGGATTGGAGCACTGAGAACCTACCTTCATACATCAAATACTTGATAACATAAGTGGTCTGCAAAACCTATTCCTCTGGTAAGCTTAGTCGCTAAGTGCCCTATTTTGTTATACTTAATGGAGGGTCATTAGGTCGAGTGAATCCAGCTCAAGAAGTTCATGCATCTTTTGTTTGTGGGAAAAATTCACAGTGTGAGGTAACCCAATTACTTTAGAAATCTAGTCCTTTGTAGCAATGACCTTGAGACCTTTTACTTTGGCCTGTCTATTCCAAAAATTTCTTGTGAATTCCTCTGCCACTCACTCGTAAAATGTACTGAGCCTCATAAAATAATCAAGCCAACCACATTGTCAAAATGTAGGCAAATTTTGGGCATCCTGCAACAGAATTTGATGATCCATCGGTTCATGCCTAACAGGTTGTCCTCCCATTTTTAACTTCAACATCCCACAGAGTTGCAAAAATCAACACACATTACCAACACTTAGAAACAAATTAACTTCCTTCCTTTCTTAATAAAATACATACAATGTGAACCACTTCCCTTTCCTCCCCTCAACCTAAACTGTTAAATTTACTATCTCAAGAACTGGTGGAGATGCAGAAAGTGGCTCATCAATTCAAACTTCAAAGTTTCAAACAAGTTTAGGAAGGAATTCAAGGTTTAATGGGTTTTAAGTGCGAGAGATACAACTGGACAGTAAGTGAAATAGATGAAAAATCTCAAGTATTGATAGAAAGGATAGGGCATTAACTCTATTGGAGTAGTTGGCAGTAGAAATACATAGACGTGACAATTCAAGCATGCAGAAAAGACTAGCAATTTGCAACCATATTCGAAATAAAAATGTACTTTCTTTAATTAAATAATAAATGCAACTAAATAGAATAATTAACCACTTTTGATTATGTGGAGTGTACCTAGCATAATGAATACTTAACCAATTGATGTGACTGCTCCTTCTTTATTACAAATTATTCAAAGGACATGCTCGAGAAAAAGATGAATGATGGATGGATGAGGTAGAAGAAAAAGAAGATGGCATGAATGGTGGATGGGTGCATGGAAAAAAATGGGGCCCATTAAGTGAATCCTTTATTATGAAGGCCAGTGCACTATCATGCACTGCTTAGAGAATTGAGTTGAGACTCAATTCCTTTGGCTGTAGGATGTAAACCCCGTTGCTCAGACTAGAATTGCTTTAAGAAATTTTCCTTGTCAATGGGTTTAAAATAGGACTTCATTTGATTTTCATTGACCAACAACCTACACTTAACATAATCTATTGTATGCAATTGTATGACACAATTTTCATGAAATACTTTAGCGATCTCATATAGACCCAACCATCTAGTTTACAACTTTCCCAAATTGTCCTTATATTTGGAGTCATATAATAGAGCCCAATCTCCTGCAAAAAACTTATTTTCCTTTATATATCATTCATTCCATTTAATACATTGATTCTAGATCATCTCTATGTGTTTTAGGGCATCTTTTCTAAGTTCATCCAAGGCAATGAGTTGCATGACTCTTTCTCTTTGTGCTATAGTTAGATCTAGATCAATTTCCAATGATATCCTAAGAGTCTTGTGTTCAAACCCTATAGGAATTACAAAATTATTTACATACACCGTCTCAAAAGGTGTGTAACATGTGGTAGTTTTCCAAGTGGTTCTATAAGCCCAAATAGCTTATGGTAGTCTTGCAGCCCAATCCTTCATATGCAGGTTCACTATTTTTGTCAAAATTGCCTCAATATCTCTATTGGTGACCTGTGCATGGCCATTTTCTTGAGGATGAAATGGGGTTGACTTCCTATGCCTGAGATTATACTCAATAACCTAAACTTCTATTAAGGTAGAAGTGAACTGAGCCCCTTGGCCTATTACAATCTCTCTAGGAACTCCAAATATGGTGAAAATTTCCTCATAAAGGATTTCTACAACTTTATTATCCCAAGCATGCTTCATAGGCTTTACTTCAACCCACTTGGTTACATAATCAGTACAAACAAGGATGTAAGACTTACCATTTGATGGAGGATCAATTGGGCCCACAAAGTCTAGGCCCCATTTATCAAAAGGGGTAACTACCACTTGTGGATACAAGGGAATCTCATTTGATCTAGTTGGTCTCCCCATCCTATGGAACCTATCACATTTATTTGTGTACTTGGCTAAGTCCTTGTGGAGTGGGCCAATAATAACCAACATTCAAGATTTTCATGGTTGTCCTTTTTGCAACAAAATGTCCTCCGCAAGGCTCATCATGTAAGGCATGCAATATATCATAAGTTTCCTCCTCCCTCACACATCTCCTCATTACTTGGTCTGGACCTATATAAAACATGCAATTTGTAATCCAAGAGAAGTTAAAACTCTTTTCAATGAGTAGTCTTTTATCATTTGGTGAGAAATGAGGAGGAGTCCTTCCCGTAGCTAAGTAATTATCTATATTTGCATACCGTGGATGATAACTTGTATTGCAAATAAATTCTCATTAGGAAATGAATCTTCTATATGTGCAGAATTATCTTGTCTTTGCAATCTAGATAAAAAGTCAACAACCACATTGGTTTTACTCAGTTTATCCATAATGGTAATGTCAAATTCTTGCACCATAAACAACCATCTAGCTAACCTTCCTGTTATAGAAGTTTTATTCACGAGGTACTTGATTACTTCATGATTAGTATGGAAAAATATTTTATAACTTGAAATATAATGCCTAAATTTGTTAAGTGCATATATGATTTCTAGCATTTCCTTTTATGTGATAATATAGTTAAATTCAGCTCCCTGCAAATGTTTTCTAATATAGTAGATGGCATACTCAGTTGACCCATATTTCTATCCTAGAAGAACACTAACAACATAATTTGACACATCAAGTGTGAATGTGGAATGGAAGTGACCAATCATGTCCTTTCAAAATAGGTGCTTGCGTGAGGGTTGTTTTAAGTGCAAGAAATGCCTTCTCACATTCTTCTCTCCATTCAAATTCTACATCTTTCTTCAATAGAACATATAAAGGCCCCACTATTTGACTGAAATCTTTAATGAATCTCTTTTAGTATCCAACATGACCAAGGAAATGCTTGAGGTCCTTTTGTTTAGAAGGAAAGGGAAGACCATAGATAACTTCAATCTTAGAAGGATCCACTTGCATTCCTACAATAAAGATATAATGTTTGAGCACTATTCCCTCTTGCATCATCATGAAACACTTCTGAGTATTAAGTGAAAGACTATGATCTTCACACCTCTAGAGTACTTTCTCCATGTTATCCTTATCTTCTTTAAATTTTGTACCATACACAGTGAAGTCATCCATATAAATTTTCATGCAGTCATACGAGATGTCAGAAATGATACTAATCACAACTCTTTGGAAGATTGCAAGAGCATTACAAAGACCAAAGGGAAGCATTGAATAAGAAAATGTTCCCCAATGAGAGGTGATGGTGGTATTCTCCTGATCTTTTGGAGAAATCCTAATTTGATTATAGCCACTGAAACCATCAAGGAAAGAGAAGTATGCTTTCCCTGATAGGTTATCTAGCACTTGATCAATAAAAGGAAGATGAAAATGATCTTTCTTTGTTGCAACATTAAGATCCATATAATCTACACACACTCTCCACTTACCCCCTTTCTTAGGCACAATAACTAATGGGGAAACCCACTGACTATCTCAAATTGGGTAGATCTTACATTTAGCAATTTTTGCATCTCCTCTTTTACTATCTCCCTTAGAGCTGGATTAACTCTTCTTTGGGGTTTTCTGACATGCTTAAATTCATTATCAATGAAGATTCAGTGCATACATAATTTAGGATCTGTAAGATATATATATATATATATATATATATATATATATATATATATACACACTAATACATTTGGGGTGAAATTGCGACGGCAGGAAAATGTCATTAGGTTTTGGCTTTTTTTTCTTTCAAATATAGCCCGACACCGTCGCAATTGCGATGGCAATACATTTGGAATTGTCGCAATTGCGATGTTGTCGGGATATAAGCGCAAAAAAAACAAGAGCCTTGTCATCATTTGTGTTGTCAACAGCGCTGTAACCCTCCGCGAAATCACATCGGGATATAAGGGCACATTGTCATTTGTGTTTTCAACAGCACCGTAACCCTACGCAAAATCACATCCAGATATAAGGACAAAAAAAACAAGAACGTTGTCATTTGTGTTTTCAACAGCGCCGTAACCCTCTGCATGTGAAATCACAGCTACAATTTGTGAGTACGTTGGGTTTATTTTTGTTTTATCATTATTATGTAATCTGGTATTCAGCTGTTAGAGAGCTAAAATACCCAGAAATGAGGACATATCTGTGTTGAATTTATTATTAGCGGCTTTGGTTATTTAGAAGTTTAATTTTATTTCTTCATCTTTCAAGCACAAACATTTTGTGGACCGTAACGTCTTCATTGTTTCGAGTATGCAGTGAAACAGCCCTAACTTGCAACGTTGTCATTTGTGTTTTCAACAGCGCCATAACCCTCCGCGAAATCACATCGGGATATAAGGGCAAAAAAAACAAGAAGGTTGTCATTTGTGTTTTCAACAGCGCCAAGAGAGATTCCCTCCGCGAAATCACAGCTACAATTTCTGAGTACGTTGGGTTTATTTTTCTTTTGTCATTATTATGTAATCTGGTATTCAGCTGTTAGAGAGCTAAAATACCCAGAAATGAGGACATATCTATGTTGAATTTATTGTTAGCGGCTTTGGTTATTTAGAAGTTTAATTTTATTTGTTCGTCTTTCAAGCACAAACATTTTGTGGACCATAACGTCTTCATTGTTTCGGGTATGCAATGAAATAGCCCTAACTTGCAATGTTGTCATTTATGTTTTCATTTTATTTGTAGCTATGATTTCGCAGAGGGTTACGGCTTTGGTTATTTAGAAGTTTAATTTTATTTGTTCGTAACCCTCCGCGAAATCACATCGGGATATAAGGACAAAAAAAACAAGAACGTTGTCATTTGTGTTTTCAATAGCGCCGTAACCCTCCGTGAAATCACAGCTACAATTTGTGAGTACGTTGGGTTTATTTTTGTTTTATCATTATTATGTAATCTGGTATTCAGCTGTTAGAGAGCTAAAATACCCAGAAATGAGGACATATCTGTGTTGAATTTATTGTTAGCGGCTTTGGTTATTTAGAAGTTTAATTTTATTTGTTCGTCTTTCAAGCACAAATGTTTTGTGGACCATAACGTCTTCATTGTTTCGGGTATGCAATGAAACAGCCCTAACTTGTGACTACCTTCACGGTACTTGTGTACAATATCATAATGGGACCTTTGACAACCGGCCCTCAAATCTATTTGTAGATTATCTTTGAATATAATCTTTCCTACCTCAGGTACGAGCAATCTTCTGGAGCAAGATAAACACCAACACCATATGCCGGACCGCCATTCATTAATTTGTTATTGCTAAAACCATGTAGTATAATTGATGATATGCTTGTATCGGATGCTCCATGCCATGCATATTTAACATTTGCATTACCACGAGAATTTCTTGTTATCTCAACCTGTTTGTTGAAAACCTGCAGCCGAGCCTGTCCCAACCTATCTGTTTGTGAATTTTGATAAATACTAGTAACATTGGTTGCAAGTCCAATTTTATTTAGGCCAGTAAGGAAACAATTTTTCACAACTACATACTCTGTATTGCAATCCACTAATTTGACTAATTTGTCCCCCAGCTGTTCAAATTCACGAGCCACAAAACTAGAACATTGTTGGGATTCAGAAAGCAAATTGTGATTAATGACACCATCCCTAACCTCATCACGCAATATCTGACCATTCTCCAACTGAGTTGCATCTGTACCTGTTCGAACCTTAGCTGATGTTTTATGAAGCAACTGCTTTGCTTGGAAAGTCTTTATAGGTAACTCAGTTACAGGCTGTGGCTTTGTATCCTTAAACAAGTTTGAATCTCTTAAATCTCTATGCAATTCATTTGCACCAGTGGGGCCCTCGGTTGAATATTTCTTGATCAATTCATCTAATTTAGGAACATTCATGGATACCACATCAGCCATAGGCTTCAAATTACTAGGAATACAAACTTGCTCAGTTTTGGAAACCTCCATACTAGCAGCAACTCTATCACAATTCTCAGCATTTGAGGCCTCGGTTGGACTTATTCAAATTTCAATCTCGACCTCAACTTTAGAGGCAACTTCTTCATCAGCATTACCCTTAATGATAACTTTTGGGAAAAAGCATGAACCATTCTCATCAATCCAAGCAATGGACCTTTGACAGCCGGCCCTCAAATCTATTTGTAGCATTCGCAAAAAATCAACAAGATATGGAGAGCCATCTATTGCCAACTCTACAGTGGGCATGCCAGCCAAAAACTCATCTCTAAGTGAATCCAAAACTTGGACAGAAAAATCATTCCATGAGCCATTCCAAAAATACATCACCCTCGTGGGAACTGAACTCTTACAAAAATTCTCATAGTTATGCAATGTTGCCTTGCCCGAACAGCACTTATACAGACAACTACATTTCATGCTTCTGTCTTTCTTGCCACAGTTAATCCTATTCTTCCGTACCCACTTAGATAATCTCCTTCCTGAGGATAGGAAACCGTATTTATTTCCTTGTTTTTGTTTCATTTGAGCTCTCTCCAAAAAATTTATGCCAAGCTGACACAAATGCTTGTCTTCACCCTTCATTGCAAACAAAACCAATTTACAGCCCAAACCGTTTCAACTAGTGTGTAATTATTTACAATGTCACTACAACACCATAATCTACAACCACCCCTAACAAGATGCTACAATATACACCAAAATCCGATGCCACATTTTACATCGATACAAAGAGAAACAACATATAGAACAGAGAGTTGATCCTAGCATTCAGTCTCATTATTCAAACTCCAATCGAGCCATAAAACAATACTCAAATTGTCAAGAAGTTAAATTAGGCCAAGCAAACCCCAGTTCCACCATGAAACCTCCAAATCTCAGTTTCTGACTCCACTCCAACAGTCCACTTCCTTTGTTAGGTCCACAGGCCTAATGCATGCGGTTTAGGATTGGGTTTCCAAACAAAGTATGAGGAATGGGTACCTGGGATCAAACACTGAGTTTTAGGTTGTTCTCCTCACCCTAGGTGTATATGCCTATCAATAATGCAAATATAACAGATTTATTTAATTGGAACCAACTTGAATTAGAATGAATAGTCATTACATAGGAGACCCCTTAGTTATATAGCCAAGGTTAGTACAAAGGAGTGAATGAGACAATGACAATAGATAATCAATAGATAACTTATCACCCAACTAAGATGGAATCACATGTCCACCAAAGGTTAATGATCCTCCAATGTGTAATAAAGTATGTGCGACAAAGGTGGAGTCAAGACATAAAGTGGAATGTGATAACATGATAACACCACATAAAGTGAAAAATTTCGAACTACTCCTATGTGATCCCTAAGTAAGCTTGAGTGTAATTAGTACCCACGTGACAATTTACCAAGTTAAAATAAATTTTGGTGGTAGGATTTTTTATTAGTTTTCTTTCTATCTTTTTTTACTAAAAACAAACTTGAAATGTATTTTATCTTTGTTTATTAATATAAAATCATATATTACCAATGGAAAAAATCTTCTATATATTTTTTCACCATGTTCTATAGCTGAATTGAACTGTTTGATGTATAATTTATCTACCTAATCTTTTGTGCTTGCATGACAATTTTGAATTTTTTAATCACATAATTTTTAATTTATTTATAGTTGTTATGCCATTCTTGTAATTTGATGCCCCACCCATTCTTACATTTTTCATTACGCTTCATCTAGATTTTCTTCCTATGGTTTATAGAATACTTAAAAACCAAATTGAGCCAATGATTGTCATTAATGGTTTCAACCTTTTTTAATAGCTTACATTTGGGTTATCACTAATGTTTGTAAAGGAAAAGTGTCTACTGTAGCTAAAAGAATTTCATGAGAAACTATAAATTTGATTATAAGATTTCTTTTTACTATATTTTTTTTAATTCTTTCTAGTTATCTCCAATTGTTCAATTTCTCATATTTTTTCCCAACACTTGACAACCATAAAGGACAACCAACATGGGTAGTAGACCAATATGGTTTTTCTCATTTTTTAATCCCAAAGTTTGGCTCTCCTACACCCATTTTGAAGAAGGTGTGAGGTCGTTTAACCTTAATGCATTCCCTTTGTTGTCTTTCTCTTCTAACTGAGCTTACAATGAAAATAATCCTAATACATACACCCATTTTGAAGAAGGTGTGAGGTCGTTTAACCTTAATGCATTCCCTTTATTGTCTTTCTCTTCTAACTGAGCTTACAATGAAAATAATCCTAATACATTTGTATTCTTTCATTATTTCTAGCAAGCTACCTTAAAAAAGAATGGTAATATTTTTATCTTTTCTATTTAATAATACAACCATTATTTTAGTCTTGGTTATATGGACTTGCATTCTAACCTTCTGACAAAAAGTGTTCCAAGGCCTTCAAGTGCTCTCTCAATGCATGGTCTTTTAAAAAAAAAAAAAGATAAGATCAACAACATATAAAAGAACCTTCACCCCATAGTTTTCCAATTGAATAACTTCCCCATCTATCTTCATTAATCATGCCTCTAACTTATAAATGTATATGATATAGGGGGAATAACTATTTGAATCTAATGTCACCACCAAAATACTTAGACATATTCTTTCTTGTTATCATTTTAGCTCTAACCTTATCATAAAATACATGCACAACTTCTCTATATAAATCTTAGATGATTGATTATTTTATTCTATTCCATAGTTTATCTCTGGGTACCACGTTGAATGCTTTCTTTAAGTCCACAAAACAATAAGCATCTTATGCACCTTGACTGTCCAAGATTTTTTCAATCAAGTCCCTACAAAATAATGTGATGATCAATGGTAGAGTATCTGGGCCTAAAACCTAGTTGTTATTTTTCCCCCTTTCCCTCATTTTCTACCCACACAAAAACCAAGTTTTAAGGTCCTTCACACACCGCAACCTTCTGATTTTTCACTATATATCATTTTCCTAGTCAAAAACATAGAAGCTTTTGACCTAGGGCTTGCTCCCAAATGGTGTAACCTCAACCTCCTGGTTCAAATCTTTTGGAATACAAAAAAGGACCTCCCTAACTTGCATTGTACCAAGGAAGAAGAATTTCCAACGGTCAAAATTCAAGTTAGGGCCATTTGAATGGCTAAACCCTGAAAACAAGGGTTTCTTAGACCAGCGGACAAGAAAATTGAATAACTCTGATATAAAATGACTCAAAGTTATCAAACCAATTCTAAAAGCATAAAATGGAGATGCTCCAACTTTCAGACAGGTTTTGATCACCCCTTCACATCTGTACACCGTACTGTCACCGTGATTTGCACAGAAAATTGCTCTGAAACAGGTAGTTTTATTGATTTGAAAGCAATTTCAATACAATGAGGATCTCTTCGATTTCCTCAGTCATTTGGAAGCCTAAATAGGCTCTCCCCACCATTGGCTTAACCATTTTTATCGTTGTAGCCGTTTAACCAATTCAAACTCAAAATTGCTTAGCAACTTTAAAAGTTGCATTACAACTTTAAAACAACTTTTGCCGGGTAAGACAAAAAGTCTATTTTGGAAGACTAAAAGACCTTATTTGATGTTTTAGACTTTCAAACACTCTTAAAACACCTAAAAACACCTAGATAACAAAATTTCATCCAAGAGACCAATCGATACCCAAGGTTTATTAGAGTGACTGTCCTCATTTGTTGAAGGAAAAAAGCATTAATGTGGTTCAATAGCAATGCATTCAAGTGGAAATTACACAAGGGACAGTCACTGTGAGATGTCCTCATTTGTGACAAGGACAGTCACACATGAGGACATCTCACAGTGATTCTCCCTTGTGTAATTGCCACTTGATCACTCTAAAGACAACATGATAATGTACACTCACTGTAAGGACAGTCACAAATGGGGACATCTCACAGTGAGTGTCCCTTGTGTAATTGCCGCTTGAGTTACACAAGGGACATTGATTGTGAGATGTCCCCATTTGTGACAAGGACAATCACACATGAGGACATCTCACAGTGATTGTCCCTTGTGTAATTGCCACTTGAATGTATTGCTATTGAACCACATTAATGCTTTTCTTCTTCAACAAATGAGGACAGTCACTCTGAAGACAACATGATAATGTACACTCACTGTAAGGATAGTAAAAAATGAGGACATCTCACAGTGACTGTCCCTTGTGTAATTGCCACTTGAATTACACAAGGGACAGTCATTGTGAGATGTCCTCATTTGTGACAAGGACAGTCACACATGAGGACATCTCACAGTGATTGTCCCTTGTGTAATTGCCACTTGAATGTATTGCTATTGAACCACATTAATGCTTTTCTTCTTCAACAAATGAGGACAGTCACTCTGAAGACAACATGATAATATACACTCACTGTAAGGACAGTCACAAATGAGGACATCTCACAGTGACTGTCCCTTGTGTAATTGCCACTTGAATTACACAAGGGACAGTCATTGTGAGATGTCCTCATTTGTGACAAGGACAGTCACACATGAGGACATCTCACAGTGATTGTCCCTTGTGTAATTGCCACTTGAATGTATTGCTATTGAACCACATTAATGCTTTTCTTCTTCAACAAATGAGGACAGTCACTCTGAAGACAACATGATAATATACACTCACTGTAAGGACAGTCACAAATGAGGACATCTCACAGTGACTGTCCCTTGTGTAATTGCCGCTTGAATTACACAAGGGACAGTCATTGTGAGATGTCCTCATTTGTGACAAGGACAGTCACACATGAGGACATCTCACAGTGATTGTCCCTTGTGTAATTGTCACTTCTCAGACTTACTCTATTAGATACTTACAATTAAACTAAGTAATGGAGGTTACTTAAGATATCAACCGCTATTTCAGATTCAATCACAATATGTGTGCAAGACCCCTTAGTGCTTTATAAACTGAGGGCATCATTTGGTCCTAGGATGAAATCTACATGTTAGGTATTTGTTTGGTGTCTTAGGTGTGTGTTTAGGAGTCTAAAGGTTCATAAAGGTCTTTAAAACATTCAACACAATCTTCTAGTCTTTCTCGGCAAGAGGATTGTTTACAAAAATGTAATGCAACTTTTAAGTTGCTTAGCAATTTTAGTTTTAAGACTGGTAAATGGCTATAACCAACTAAATGGTTAAGCCAATGCAATTGCAGAGCCTATTTAGGCTTATTGATATCAGAGGAAATCTGAGAGATCCTATTGTAATCTTTGATTTCAAAAAATCAATAAAGAACACCTGTTTCTGTGCTATTTTTTGTGCTTTCAATGCAACAGTACGGCGTACGGATGGTTTGAAGGGAGTCAATTTGGTCCAAAAGTTGCAGGAGACCTTGTTTCATGTTTTGAACTTTATTTGGTCCTTTCAAGTCTTTGCATTGAGGAGTTGGTTAATACTATTTGTCTCTACTCTGCAAAACCCTTAGTTTCAGGGTATGTGTACATTATCATGTTGTCTTTACAGTGACTGTCCTCATTCAAGTGGTAATTACACAAGGAACAGTCACTGTGAGATGTCCTCATTTGTGACAAGGACAGTCACACATGAGGACATCTCACAGTGACTGTCCCTTGTGTAATTTCCACTTGAATGTATTGTTATTCAACCACATTTATGGGCCTGTTTGGACCACGACACACAGTAGCATCTACAGAGAAGAAGTTTGGTATGCAATGGTCTTGAAACCTCCTGAGAAATTCTTGGTATGCATTTGTGTGGTGCAAAAGCTTCGTTGAAAGAGAAAAAGAAGAAAAGAATAGAAATGATTTTTTTTCTTTTTATGTCATATACTGTAACCAGCTACTTATAACTTGCAAAAATTATTATAACCATTTGAAATTGAAACTTGGTTTAATGTGAAACTGAGAACTGCTTTATTAGAGTTTTATGTGATTTAGATTCAGACATCAAGAACATTGTTTGCCTAATATTGTGATTAATGCTTATTTATTAATATCTCATACTAACAGACAATTGATAATTGTAGGGAAAATGTCATTGGGGGTCTTTGAGGATCCACCAGAAGCCAAGGAGAAAATGTATTCAAATGCTAAAGATGGTGTAACAGTCCTTACAGCTGTTGAACCTTGCTGTGTAGATCATCTCCGATTCTCCAAGTTCAACGGTACTGTGGTATTCCTTTGGATACTTCTATTGGCAAATTTCAGACATCAAGTTCTTTTTGTATGAAACTACTACATTTGTAATCTGTAGTTTTAAACTTTTAGTTTATAAATGTTCATCAGCTTTAGTTCGTATGCTGCCATTTCAAGTATGATTAATGAAGTTACCTTTATCACAGGATGAAAGTGAGCAGTCAGCATACTGGTACAGAGCTGGCAGCATTGATACGGTGACTAGGGCATCGTTTAATGGTGGTATTGTGTTTTCCCATGTTTAGGGCATCGGCCTTTTGAAGCATTGCCTTCAGCTTTCTTAAGTCTGAGTTTTAAGTTTGTTTATTTCCATCCTAACTTGCTTTTCCCTCTTCGGTTTTGCAGTACTCTGAAGGTAGTCGCAAGTTAGGGCTGTTTCATTGCATACCCAAAACAATGAAGACGTTACGGTCCACAAAACGTTTGTGCTTGAAAGATGAAAAAATAAAATTAAACTTCTAAATAACCAAAGCCGCTGTTGAAAATACAAATGACAACGTTCTTGTTTTTTTTGCCCTTATATCCCGATGTGATTTCGCGGAGGGTTACGACGCTGTTGAAAACACAAATGAAAACACAAATCCCTTGTGTAATTGCCACTTGAAGGAGGACATTCATTGTAAAGACAACATGATAATGTACACTTACAGTGAGTGTACATTATCATGTTGTCTTTAGAGTGACTATCCTCATTTGTTGAAGAAGAAAAGCATTAATGTGGTTCAATAGCAATACATTCAAGTGGCAATCACACAAGGGACAGTCACTGTGAGATGTCCTCATTTGTGACTGTCCTTACAGTGAGTGTACATTATCATGTTGTCTTTAGAGTGACTGTCCTCATTTGTTGAAGAAGAAAAGCATTAATGTGGTTCAATAGCAATACATTCAAGTGGCAATTACACAAGGGACAATCACTGTGAGATGTCCTCATGTGTGACTGTCCTTGTCACAAATGAGGACATCTCACAATGACTGTCCCTTCTGTAATTGCCACTTGAATGAGGACAGTCACTGTAAAGACAACATGATAATGTACACATACAATGAGTGTACATTATCATGTTGTCTTTACAGTGGGTGCCCTCATGTTGTATATTCTTCTCTGTAGATGCTACTATGTGCTAGGGAACTTCTTAGAACTGTTGGTATATTCTTACAACTTGTTACACCTGGGATATTCTTCTCTGTAGATGCTACTATGTGCCGTGGTCCAAATAGGCCCATAAATGTGGTTGAATAGCAATACATTCAAGTGGAAATTACACAAGGGACAGTCACTGTGAGATGTCGTCATGTGTGACTGTCCTTGTCACAAATGAGGACATCTCACAGTGACTGTCCCTTGTGTAATTGCCACTTGAAGGAAAAAAGCATTAATGTGGTTCAATAGCAATGTATTCAAGCGGCAATTACACAAGGGATAATCACTCTGAGATTTCCTCATTTGTGACTATCCTTACAGTGAGTGTACATTATCATGTTTTCTTTACAGTGACTGTCCTCATTTGTTGAAGGAAAAAAGCATTAATGTGGTTCAATAGTGATGCAGAGTAGTCAGCAAGAAACTTGGATCTATGTCCCAACCCACTTCAAGACACCAAAATGACTCAACCAATCAATTAGGCTCTGATTTCTATAGGTTAATGTTTAAACTCTACAAAGTAATGAATTTGAAGGTTTCAAGGATCACACAACAACTTATGGACTCAATCCCATTCAATAACAAATTTCCTTTTAGGGACAAGTTCCCTGATTTTCTATCAAAAGAGACTTTTAAGGTTCTAGATCTTACTTCCTGCAGAAAAACTTAGAAACCCCTTAGATATCATCTAAATAACAAGAATCATGCATTGGTTGTGATCTAAACAACCCAAGACATCAAAATAACAAACTGACCTAGTGACCCTGGTAGGTCTCCCAAACCTGCTCTGCAGCCATAACTCTGCAACTTGCCAAAGGACTCTAAGAAGTTATATGTTTTATGAGTACCCTTTTGGGATTTCTAACAGACCACCAACTCCCAGACCCTGACTCCACTCCAGCATATCAATGTCTTCATTGAGTCCGCAGACCTAATGCATGCTTTTAGGTGTGGGTTCCAAAACAAAGCATTGAAAATGGATGTATGAAACCAAGATGAGAGTTTTGGAGTGTTCTCCTGATCCAGATAAACAAGAATGCATAAGTTTTCAAGTCCTCAATACGATGCAAGCTCCTGATTTTAATCTGATTACCATCTTCCCAGCCAAAAACATGGTAGTTTTTGATCTAGGGCTCGCTCTCAACAAATGCAGATGCAACCCCCTGCCAGGAAAAGCAACAATCTGGGTATGATAAGGTGAAATTTTGTAGTCCTTTTGGGTATGATAACAGTTCCAGTTTCCAATAAGATGGTTCATTTTTATAATCTAGCTTCAATTTCTCTTGTGAAAATCTTTTTTTCATTTTATGGGTGGTAAAATATAATTATTATGCTAGAGGTGTGTACTTATGGATGATAATGAAACAAAATGATAAGATTTAAGACTCTTGTTTTTTTTTTTAAATAGCAATTTAAGTTTCCTTCTATTATAAATTACTGTTTTTCTATTTTTTAATGTATCTTTCCAGATCTTTTATATCAATTTTATTTATGAAATATAAATATATTAATAACGTTTTAGTGTTTTTAGGATTAGTTTATATCAATTCTATATATCATCATTCGTCATTCAATTGTCAGTATTATTAATTTAGACTGTGCAATTGTAGAACTACTCGAATATGGGTTGGATGGATACTCAAGCAGGGGAACCCTCCTCAAATATCTCAAGCAGTGAACTTGGAAAAATGTGTCCTGAAGGAACCCTTTGCATCAGAGAGATAAAAGTACAAACAAGTAAAAGAAGCAGGCTCTGCAAATATGTTTTTGAGAAGAAAAATGATAGATTATTCGAGTATGGTTCATGAGGTATATCTAAAAAGACATTTTTTTTCTTATTATAATAAAAGAGGAAGTTGTGAATGTCAAAGTTGAGTGAAACAAAAATTATTTTCATCAAATTTTGTTAGGCTTGCTTTTGGGAATAGTTTCTTACAATATTGCTATTAAGATTTTTATTGTGTAGTTTTTAGATTAGGTTTATAAAATTATATTTCATGAGTAGTGATTCATATTAATCAATTAAGGATACTTTTGGAAGGTATTTTCAATGTGTCAAATTTTGATATTTTTACAAGAATTAGATTGTGTAATTTTTTTAATTAAAGTCATTGACTCATATTTCATAAATAATAGTTCTCATGAATCCATCTCTTATAAGATTGAATAGTCTATTTAGGAAGTATTTCTGATAGTATGTCAAATTATGATATTACTATTACCATTAGATTGCATGGCTTTGAAGTCAACCTCGTTGACCCATATTCTTCTCTGTAGATGCTACTATGTGCTAGGGAACTTCTTAGAATTGTTGGTATATTCTTACAACCAGGTTACACCTGGGATATTCTTCTCTGTAGATGCTACTATGTGCCGTGGTCCAAACGGGCCCATAAATGTGGTTGAATAGCAATACATTCAAGTGGCAATTACACAAGGGACAGTCTGATGCAGAGTGGTCAGCAAAGAAACATGGATCATTACCCAACCCACTTCAAGACACCAAAAATGAATCAATCCAAACAATTAGACTCTGATTCTTATAGGTGAATGTTTGAACTCTGCAAGGTAATGAATTTAAAGGTTTCAAAGATCACACAACAACTTATGTACTCAAACCCAATCAAGTTCAGTTTTCTCTTTAGGGACAAGTGCTCTAAATTTGATCAAATGGTGTTCTTAAGGTTCCAGACCTTACCCCCTTCAAAAAAACTTAGTAACCACTTAGATATCACTTAAATAACCAGAAACATGTATTAGTTTTGGTCCTAACAGCCCAAGGCATCATAATAGCAAAATGACCTAGTGGCTCTAGTAGCTAGGTCTATGAAACCTGCTCTGCCCCATTAACTCTGCAGATTGCCAAAAGACTAAATGACATTATGTGATTTCTAGACACCCTTTTTGATGTTCTTTCAAACCTCCAAACCTGAGACCCCAACTCCACTCCTGCACTCCTCTTCTCTTGTCAAGTCCGCAGACCTAATGCATGCAATCAGGCTTGGGTCTCAAGACAAGTGTTGAAGAATGGGCTCCTGGAATTAGAATCAGAGTTTTAGATTATTTTTCATACCTTAGACATTCAAAAAAACCAAGATCAGGGGTCCTTCACACACTTCTAGACTCTGATCCTTCATTTCTCATCAAATCCTAGTAAAAAACAATAGAGTCTTTGAACTAGGGCTCGCCTTCACCATGCACAGACTTAACATCCTGTTCTAAAGCCTTTGGAATATGAAAATATACATGTCTAACCTTCATCTTGCCGAGAATAAAGAATTTTCAACGGTTAAAACTCAGGTTATGGCCATAAGAGCAGTCAATACCCTGAAAACAAGGGTTTGCAGACAAGGTTAAGAGAAAATACAATAACTTTGATTTAAAACAAGTTAAATCCTCCAAACCAACTCTCAGAGTATCTAATATCTCCAATACAATTTCCAAGCCAGTTTAATCATACAACCATCATCCGTACATCCGTACAGAGTTAGTTTTTGCATAGGAAATGCTCTAAAACAGGGTTATTTATTAAATTTTGAAAGCAAAATGGTTCTCCAAGTCTCCTCTGCCATTCCTTCGACCATTGGAAGCCTAAAAAGGCTCTTTGGATAGTTTCTTAACCATCTAGATGGTTATGTCTGTTCAATACAACAAATAACAACTTTTGAAGCAACTTTTAAAAGTTGCATTACATATTGTTAACAATTTTGCAAACATTCTTGCCGAGAAAGGCTAAAATGTGTTTTGAATAGTTTTAGACCTTTATTAATCTTCCAAAAATCCTAAAACACCTAACAGACACCTAGCAATAAAATTACATCCAAAGACTAATTGATACCCAAGGCTTATAACAATACCAAGGGGTCATAGTCCAAACATGTGGATGGGTTACAAGGAGATGTTAATCAATCCTGTAACCATTATTACAAACAAGAAAACTTAAATACTAAACCATTGAAAACATCTTAAAACATTTAGTCTATCAATCCTTCAACACAAGGCTCCATGGTGATATGATGTAACCTTAGGAAAGTAGGTGCTTGTTTCAATAGGATGGGATGACTTCTTGGCTTCATGGTGTCTTTCTTCAATCACATGGTTTTTGGTTTGCATGAGGGATGCCCCTGCATCACAGTCACTGTGAGATGTCGTCATGTGTGACTGTCCTTGTCACAAATGAGGACATCTCACAGTGACTGTCCCTTGTGTAATTGCCACTTGAATGAGGACAGTCACTGTAAAGACAACATGATAATGTACACATACAATGAGTGTACATTATCATGTTGTCTTTATAGTGGCTGCCCTCATGTTGTATATTCTTCTCTGTAGATGCTACTATGTGCTAGGGAACTTCTTAGAACTGTTGGTATATTCTTACAACTTGTTACACCTGGGATATTCTTCTCTATAGATGCTACTGTGTGCCGTGGTCCAAACAGGCCCATAAATGTGGTTGAATAGCAATACATTCAAGTGGCAATTACACAAGGGATAGTCACTGTGAGATGTCGTCATGTGTGACTGTCCTTGTCACAAATGAGGACATCTCACAGTGACTGTCCCTTGTGTAATTGCCACTTGAATGAGGACAGTGACAGTAAATACAACATAATAATGTACACAAGTACCATAAAGGTAGTCGCAAGTTAGGGCTGTTTCATTGCATACCCGAAACAATGAAGACGTTACGGTCCACAAAATGTTTGTGCTTGAAAGATGAACAAATAAAATTAAACTTCTAAATAACCAAAGCCGCTAACAATAAATTCAACATAGATATGTCCTCATTTCTGAGTATTTTAGCTCTGTAACAGCTAAATACCAAATTACATAATAATGACAAAAGAAAAATAAACCCAACGTACTCAGAAATTGTAGCTGTGATTTCACGGAGGGAATCTCTCTCGGCGCTGTTGAAAATACAAATGACAACGTTTCTCTACATTATCATGTTGTCTTTACAGTGACTGTCCCTTGTGTAATTGCCACTTGAAGGAGGACAGTCACTGTAAAGACAACATGATAATGTACACTTACAGCCCGTGTACATTATCATGTTGTCTTTAGAGTGACTATCCTCATTTGTTGAAGAAGAAAAGCATTAATGTGGCTGAATAGCAATACATTCAAGTGGCAATTACACAAGGGACAGTCACTGTGATATGTCCTCATTTGTGACTATCCTTACAGTGAGTGTACATTATCATGTTGTCTTTACAGTGACTGTCCTCATTTGTTGAAGGAAAAAATCATTAATGTGGTTCAATAGCAATGTATTCAAGTGGCAATTACACAAGGGATAATCACTCTGAGATTTCCTCATTTGTGACTATCCTTACAGTGAGTGTACATTATCATGTTGTCTTTACAGTGACTGTCCTCATTTGTTGAAGGAAAAAAGCATTAATGTGGTTCAATAGCAATGCATTCAAGTGGCAATTACACAAGGGACAGTACGTACATGCCCATTAAAGTTGGTGTTTTGTTATCCAACATGACAATGGAGACAGCATACTCTGTGTCAATTTTACTGATCAAATTTCCCTCCACCAGGCAAAGCAACAATCTGGGTATGATAAGGTAGAGTTTTTGCAACAATTTCTTGCTGCTGCTAAGGTTACCATTGTTTATGGTTTCTGTTATATAGTTCTATCTATATTGCTATATGGCCTTTTGTTTAGGATTAAGTAGATGAGGGAAAATATTTCTTTTGTGGATTGTAAACAAAACATTGAATTATTTCAGAGAACAGATCTAAATCTATAAGATGTTACGATGGAGCACATGACCATGTACTTGTGAATATTAGGATCCATGTTAATCAAATGACTGCTTTATGCAAATTACTTTTGAGTAAGTAAAAGGCAATACAATTTTTCGAAGTGTGCAAGGATTTTTATGATATAAAGGTGTACGAAGAAATGAATCTGTGTTGTTTTGTATTAATATCAAACATCTCTGATATATTTTCATGTTTTTATAATCTATTTTGTAGATGGAAAGTTGAAATGCCAGCTATCCTAGAGCAGTCAATAAGAATATTGTCTGATGCTGGTCTTGGTATGGCCATGTTCAGTCTGGGTATGTTTTGAATTCTTCTCTATCTCTCTGATTGAGGAGTACTCGATATATGCATGTGCTTTTTTCTTCTTTGATGGTTGTGAAGCTCTGTTTGTTCTAAATACCACCGTATTGCAATTGTATTAGTTTCATTATTTTCTCTAAAGTCACTGTATTTTTTCTTATTATAATAAAAGAGGAAGTTGTGAATGTCAAAGTTGAGTGAAACAAAAATTATTTTCATCAAATTTTGTTACTGTCACAAGGGACACTAACAAAGCCCTAGCTTTTCCTCTGATATAGCCTTCTCCCATACCTCATCCTGAGATTCTTTATCTTCTGTGTCATCTGATCCTCCTATACAAGTTGCAAATGAAATTTATCGCTCATGTATAAATTGAGATAATATAATGCACTCGATATTTGAATCGTTGTACATGTATAGAATGACAGAATATAATGCATTCAATATTTGTATTATCATTCATGTATAGATTGAGACAACATGATAATGTACACTCACTGTAAAGACAACATGATAATGTACACTCACTGTAAAGACAACATGATAATGTACACTCACTGTAAGGACAGTCACAAATGAGGACATCTCACAGTGACTGTCCCTTGTGTGATTGCCACTTGAATGTATTGCTATTCAGCCACATTAATGCTTTTCTTCTTCAACAAATGAGGATAGTCACTGTAAAGACAACATGATAATGTACACTTACTGTAAAGACAACATGATAATGTACACTCATTGTAAAGACAACATGATAATGAGGACAGTCACTGTAAAGACAACATGATGATGTACACTCACTGTAAGGATAGTCACAAATGAGAACATCTCATAGTGACTGTCCCTTGTGTGATTGCCACTTGAATGTATTGCTATTCAGCCACATTAATGCTTTTCTTCTTCAACAAATGAGGATAGTCACTGTAAAGATCGACATTGACCCAAAAACCTTTTTCAGATTTGATGAAGGTCGACATTGACCCAAAGCCAAGGTAAGATCTTACCCTGGGGTACAATCTTACCCCCAAAAGTTGACCTTGACCTACACTACTCCGACAGAAATTCTGTTCGCAGATCTTGAAAGTTTGCCAAAAAGGGTACTTAGATTTGCACTGATATTCATTGTCCTGCACTTGCTCTTGTAAGAAAAAGGGATTTTTTTGTTGGATGAGGGGTTTTCCTTGGTCAAACCCTAGTTTAGAATCAACCTTGAAATATAATTGAAATTTCAATGTATATAAAAAAAGTAAATGGAACTATTCACCTTGCTTATGTCGAAATCCTTGTGGAGGATTCGAATCCTTGAATCCACAAGTATGGATGAATGTAGAATCAAATGTAGGATGTCTCAAATCAATTTCATTATATCTTTAACAAAAATCTTGAATGGATCTTGGACTAGGAGTAAGCTTAAATGGATGTGGATGGAGAAATCTTCAACAAGAGGGCTCCAAAGAGATTGAATCCTTCAATGGCTATCAATGGATCTCCTTCATGAATTGAATTCTTGAAAAGGAATGAATGCTTGAATGATTTATTTCTCCTTGATTTATTGATCACTTGATTACTTTATTTCACTTTCTTGAGAGATTATGAAAAGAGATGGATAAAACTTGATGTGAATTGATGGAGAAAATGAGAGAGGAAGGCTTCCTTTTATACAAATATAGGGCACAAACTTATAAAGAGGCCGATATATAAGAAATAAATTCCCATTAAGTTCAAACCCCTATAAATGGACCTAGATTAAATATCATTTAAGATTTTACCATTCTGAAATCTAAAACAGCCAACCTGAAAGCGGGAAATAAAACTTTTCGAAGCCTGACATCCTGAAACTTTTAGAACCTGAAATTTGGACCTGGGGTCAAGGTCGAGGTTGAATCTGACCTAGGATAGGGTTGAGGTCATCCTTGACCTAGGTCAAATTCAAGGTCAACCTTGACCCAAAAGGTCATCCTTGACCTAGAAAGTCAAAGTTCTTAGTTTCTTAGAAAAAGTTGCCAGAAAGAGGCTAGAAACAGGAGGGAGAAAATCAGATCAGGGGGGAAAAAGATAGATCCAGTAAAATACCTATTCAAGGCACTTGATATGCCCTAGATCACTTACTCAGAGGGATAAACCAATCCTAAATGGAAGTGATTCCATTTTATGATGATATAGGATCCAACCCTTTCATGTCAATATAGTCCCAAGTAAAATCTATCTTGTGGCTAGTGAAGATCTGAATTATGGTCTCTCGTTGCTCAATAGTAAGGCTATTGTTGACATTCAAAACTTTTCCTACAATAATATATACTTGTTCCTTTTTCTCTTTCTCTTTGACATCCTTATTATGGATCATGTAGTATAATCTGAAATGTTGATGGTAAAAAATTCTACACAATCGAATCCATAAACTAATATAGCATACGTATGGATTGTGGAAATCTAATAGATTTGATGGAAACATCAAGACAAAATGAGCATCCTTATCTCATGAGGTAATAAGGTATTTAAGAAATTTGTTGCTGCAAGAAAGTGTGTAGAAGTAGAGGAGGGAAGAATAGTTTGCAGTGAACATGGACTCTCTTCACATAGAGGATATTCAATACCATAATTATTTTGGATGAGATTGTCCAAAATTTTATCTTCTTCTTGCTGCTCAATAAATTCTCCCCTTTTAATGATCATTAGGTTTACAACATAATTAACTTCCTCTTCAACATCTTCCCCTTAATCAAGCCAAACTGCTTGCTTAGTCTCAAGTTGAGGTTGGGCTCGAGCATAGAGAGTAAGTTTTTTGGTGCTATAACCATCAGAGATGGTCATGTCTCCTGACCTACAACCTATATAGGCATATGCAATTGACAACCAAAGTCTTCCTAATATAATTGGATACCCTCCTAATGTAGTTTTTGGGGCCAACACCATGAAATCTATAGGATATTACCATGAATCCAAGTGACTACAAGGTCTTCTATGTCTCCATCAAGTTTGATAGTGGAACTGTCAGCATGCTGCAAGATAGTAGGTGTAGTTCTTAATTCTGAGATACTTAATTGCACCATAAGTTCTTTAGTCATCACATTTATGGAAGCTCCAAGATTAACTTGAGCATTCTTAACCTAAATTCCATTAACAATGATCTCCACAACAAGACTACCAAGGTATGAGTATTTTGGGATGGTAAGCTTTCCCTATTAGGAATGGGAACACTGAGAAGGGGGGGGGGGGGGGGGGTGAATCAATGTTCACTATATTTTAACTTTTTTCTTTAATCTTTAAACTAAATTTGAATGCTTAAGAATTGAAATAAACATTCACATAAACATGAAACATGAAATCAACACATGACACCAATATGGTTATGGGGAAATCCAAATAGGTAAAACCCTGGTGGGAATTGACATCCACTAATATTTTGCACTAGTGTTTTGTGATCCTTGTTAGAAGATCCTTAACCCTGTTAGGAGTTGCTTTACAATGCTTTAAGTACAGTAGACCTTGTTAAGGGTCAGACCCTATTAGGATTCTTTTACAATAGTCCCTATTAGGGGAGTGGATGGACTATCCTAGAGCTCACTGCTCAAGTGGTGAAGGCTACAACCTTCTGATCTCAGATACACACTATATCTGTTGGATGAACTGTCACTGTGACACTGCTTGTCAAATCAATTCCTTTGATGCACTAATGCTTTGACCTCTTGAAAAGCTCTAATACATATTATACTATCTTTGCACACTTCTACTCTACTTATCACAACTCTATCTTAACTTCCATACTAATTACAATGGGTGCATCTCATATTTATATGCGCATACACAACAAACAAATAGGTCAGCCTTATAACCTATTACAAATAATGCTTCCAAATGAATTGAATCAAGCGTGCTTACAAAAAAAAAAGTATACATGTTGGAAATCTAAATAAAATAGGTGCATAGCCTTTACAATATTACATTATAACCACAAACCAAAATACCAACTGTCGGCTCCATGCTCTGTTCTTCTCTGGCACTCTCTGGCTGTGTATCTTCAACTGTCTGTATCTTTCTCATCCTTCCATATTTGATTATGTGCTCATAGACTAAGCATGAGTATAGTATAACCAACTAAAATTACAGGGCGCATACCATAATTATTCCATACACACATGCGCTAATGCTCTGAGCTGCAGGAACTCTGTACACTATCCAGTCTTCAACACTTAACTGATTTTTGATCTTCTCATCAAGTGCGCTTACTCCAAACTACTATATGACTTTGTTTCCATAATGAAAACACTATATCAAGTCATATACATCAGTATAGCCAACTTTCCAACAATCTTCCCCTTTGTCATTGATGGTAACAAAGGAATATGGCCAAGTTGCTAATTGTCCTTAATACAAAAAACTTTTTGTCATCTATACATATACTTATATCTCCTTATAAATATTATGATCCATATTATATACAAAACTCCCCCTTTGACATTAATAACAAAGGTGTTTCAAAAAATTGTATCTATACATACTCACTGAGGGAAAACATCCAGATATGCTATCTTTAGGTTCTGGATCTCCTTCTTCCAAAAAGTGATCAAAGAATTTACTATCTGAAGATGGGCACATAATGCATACTGAAGCTTCTCCATCTTCTTCAAATCTATGGAAGGACCTTGATTATAGGTTATCATGGTGGCATCAATCTCTTTGATGGTCTAATTTAGAATGTCTAATGAGGGCGCAAGAACATTCCTCAACTGAGTCTGTCTAGCCCTTAACTTTGTCATCTCTTTTTATGCCTTCTCAATTTTGTCTAACTATCCTTGGTAGACATTATTTCACATGTTCACATCTATGGTTTTGTCTTTCATTGAACTCTTCACTTGCTCAATCATAGCTTCTACCTCTTTTATTTTCTTGAAATGAGCATCAATAAGCTTGTCTTGATCCATGCATTTTGCAATGATTTTTCTTCCTTGATCTGAAAATTCTTTCAAGGATGCTTGACCAGACTTGAGTGAGCTTAGGTTAAGTGCAAATTTGTTCACCAATTTAGTCAATCTTTTCTTTAGATACTTTTCTTCTACAACTAGGGATGCAGATTCTTCAAGGCTTGAGAAATTTCTTTTGAAATGTGAGATGACTGTACTCACATCATCAACCAAGTGTATCTTTGGCACTTTCTTGTCCTCTGGTAACAGATTGTTCAAAATGTTTATTGATTCTACCAGGAGGGGATTCCTCATCACTTGATTTTCTTTGGCTTTCTCCATAGCTAAGATGCTGAACTTAATCAGGTCTTCTTCTCTCCATGAGTCCAAACTGGATGTGTCAGGTGTCAAACTTGACAACAATGCTGCAGAGGGAGTGATGGGAATGCTATTCATCACTTCTTGTTTTAGCTTGACTAGTTCAACTGATGGTTCATTATTCTTTTCTTTTTCTGTTTCTTTCTTTCTTCTTTTTCTATTTCTTTTTCTTCTTCTTTCTCATCATCAATCAATACTTCTTCTTGATGAGTGGGAGGTGTGTTGATGCATAACATTTCAGCTTCTTGTGTGCTCAAAAAAGCTTCCTCAAACTTGTCCAACTCAGTGTTAGTGGCCGCCATGGCTATCTCTACATTATCAATGATAATGGTGTTGTCCTTGAGTGACTTTGTCATGGGCACATACTTATCTAGCTCTGTTTGTTCTTCTACTACAGGTGTTGAATCCTGAGGACCTATAGTTTGTACCTTGATGGTCTCTGACCCTTTTGTAACCATTGTGGGTACATGTGCTATGGGCGTAGTAGGTGGATACATGTTTCTATTCGTAAAAACCTTCTCAAAGGATTTCTCTGTCTCTTTGGCAACTAATTCATAGTTTTTATCCCTTATATTTAGAGTTCTTGTCTTGGTTCTTAGGTGAGGCTTCACTAGATCTAACAATAACTTCTCTTATAGCTCACATACAGGAAGAGTTTCATCTAAGATCTTTTCCCTTATTCGTAGATCTTCTTCAATAGCTTGTCTCTTTTGGAATTCTAGGATATTCCATACATTGTCAGGGATCATTGTTTTTAGTTCCAAGACTGTCCTATTGAACTTGATCATGTGCTTTATGATCATTTTATGAATCTCTGATTTATCTATTTCACTATATTTATTATAAAACTTCTCTACTTGTTCAATTCTTCCCTCATCAATTATTTTGGCACTTAGCACACTAAGACTAGGTTTGAAACTTACTTTAGGAGGTGCTTGAGTGTTCTTTCTGCTTCTTGTTGCTCGCGAGGATGGATGACTGGTGCCAACCTATTTCTTCATCTTTGGCATTGCCTTATACTTAGGAGGAGTAGTAAGGTCAATGGTTTTCTTGGGTGCAGAAGGAGTATCATTAGTTATGTCCTTTTGTTCATCTAATTTCTCTATCTTTACCTTCTTCAAATTGGGATCAAGTGATTCCGCCTTTGCTGCATCTACGCTCTTTAGTTCCAAAGAAATCTTTTATTCTTTTGCTTTGTCAAGATCTGCTTGAGACACATGATGTATTCTCAAGATCTCTGATGTGACTTTAGCAACCTTTCTTTTTGTTGCAATGCTATTTAGCTTGGCATTTACTTCTCTTGTCTTCTCCTCATAAGTTCCCCACCTAGGTTCATTAGGATCTTTGGGGGCTAATAGTAGAACCTATGCATATGCTTCAAGGACCTGATCCTCTACCTCATAACCAAGTGGATGAATCCACTTAGTTCTTGGCTCAACAACTTCCATACAAGTTGTGTCTGTCTCTACCATAAAGCAAATAGTATCCTTATACTTTTCTACAATGCTGTCTGGAATTCTGAACCTCATTTGCATCTTGACCCTGAAGGTCTTCAACTCCAATGTTATGTAATCTCTCAAAGTACTTTCATGGTTGCCTTGTAGGATATTTGAGGCATGGTTGGAATAGTCTTATCCAAATATGAGTTTGATACTTTCCCAACTATATGAAAGTACATGTAAATGATTAAAGACCCAAACTTGAATATTTTGGTCTTATCATGCTTGATGGCCTTGATGTTATCAATCAGCTATGTGCACAAGATCTCACAGAGATTGAACTCCCCATCTTCCTTCACAAGTCTAATGGCTGCTAGAATTGTGCCAATAGACACACTATTTACCCTGCTGGTGTGATGAAACCTGTATCTAAGTATCATAGACATCAATTTGATGGCTGCTTGCTCAATAGGCTCAATTCTCATCCCGTGCCTATCACTCCTTGACTTACATGTTTTCTCAACAATTTTCCTTACATCCTTGCCCACAAGAAGGATGATGCCTATCCTAGAAAGGCCTATCATCTCATGTATTAGGTCACTGGTGATTCTTACTGGCACATCACCTATCCAGAATAAATCATCATGAATTTTGCTCAATAGTATCTTAATCGATTTAGTCTCATAAAATTCATATGCCATAACATACTCAATTATAGGGTGATCATTACACTTAACATATTCATCCATGAATGTTTTATCTAGTTTCAACATGGTATCCATATGCGCCCTTAACCTATCTAACCCTACTAGTTCTTTCTTGCAGTAGATGTAAGCCCTATTGTCCTCAACATGCATAATGCCCATAGGCATGTGGGAGAATGCTCCCTCTAAACCATCTAGGGTTGACTTAAATGGATGCTTCTTAAATACATATCTCTTCTTTTTTGCAACATAAAAAACTATGGGAGTGGCCATGACTTACTTTTTTAATCACATTCCAATTGATCTTTGAGATAATCTGAAGACTTCTGAATCAACGCGACGAACTAGGGTTTCTGCAACCAACCAAATTCACTACTAATTACTGCAAATCACTTATAGATCACTCTACAAGTCTTCACAACAACTTCTAAGGCTCTTTTTTCTTTTTAATCACTTTGAATTTGAATGCAATGAGTAATCAAACAACTTTATGTGTACTTAAAGTAAAAATTTTTCCATTAATGCTTGCCGCATAAACTAGGCTATCACTTAAAGATTTCCAACTTGAGTTTTGCTAACAATCAGTATGTGTGATGTTGCACGAAGGTTACTTTATACTCCAAAAGCTTAAGTCCAAAGGTGAATACTCTTAGAATGAGTATACTAGCCACGTAGGAGTCTAGAGCTAAATTAGCTCCCCCTATGACCCTGAGGGCCATTCATCCAAATGTAGAGGGTGCGTCCATTGTGGATGCATCCAATACATTCTCATCAACTTTTTCCATCTTTCCTTTTGACCAAATCAAGCTCGCATCCTCTGAGGCTTTCACAAACTTGACTTCTCCTTCAGGAACTAGAACTGGTTCTTCAGCCTTTTTAGGGCTTTCCTGACCTTGCATCCGTGATCTACAGAACTTTGAGATATGTCCAGCCTTGTTACAAGAGAGACAAATGACTAGAGATCTTATATTCCTTTGCACATTGACATGAGTCACCATTCTGCATTGTCTCCCTAAGTGACCATTAGAGTTACATATTTGACATGTAAGATTCTGAGAATTTCTTACATTTGTCTGATTCTGATTTCTCTGATCATGCTAAATCCTATTCTTCTTACTAGTCTTTCAATTCATAGCCCTATGACCAAATTTATTGCATGTATAACAGTAACCATTAAAAGGTCTTACCTCTGTATAGTTCCTTGCAATGTGTCCATGCTTGTTACATTCAAAACAAGTGCGTTCTACTTGCTTGTGCTCATTCTTAGGTGGTCCACTATTATCTTTGGTTTGATCTTTAGTCTTCTTAGTATCAGTAGAGTCTTTTTCTGTATCCTTTCTTGCTCACATGTTGTCAATCTGATTTTGTGCTTCATTATATCCAATACAACTAGTGTCCCCTTTGGCTCTTCTTGCATACAACTAAGATTCTATCAAATCATAACTAGTGTGTAACTTGTCAATATGATTCTTTGCTTCTTTCAATTTAGACTCCAAGCTTTCTTTGCTATTCCTTAGTTCCAAGATTTCCAAGTTAGCTTTCCTTAATTCCTCATTGAGTTGAAGGTTCTCTTTGACTTGTTCATTATAGAATTCTTGATTGTTGATCAGCTTGTCATCAAATTCTTCAAGTAGTTCTTTTAAAGATGCATTGTCTTCATTCAGATTCTTGACCTTTTCTCCTAGATCATTGTTAGAGCATTCTTTCAAATCCTTTCTTAGCCTTTTGATAACTAATTGTGCATCACTAACCTTTTCATTTAGTTCTTCAATTTCTCTTTCTAATTTGTCCAGATCTTCAAGATTTCTTTTCAGATGTTTCATTTCTATTTTTTCCATGATCTCCTCAAGTGGTTAAACTTCTAAGCTAAGGACCAGAGCTTTGATACCAATTGTTAGGAATGGGAACACTGAGAGGGGGGGGGGGGAGGGGGGGTGAATCAGTGTTCACTATATTTTAACTTTTTTCTTTAATCTTTAAATTGAATTTGAATGCTTAAGAACTAAAATAAGCATTCACATAAACATGAAACATGAAATCAACACATGACACCAATATGGTTACGGGGAAACCCAAATAGGTAAAACCCTGGTGAGAATTGACACCCACTAATATTCTGCACTAGTATTTTTTGATCCTTGTTAGAAGATCCTTAACCCTGTTAGGAGTTGCTTTACAATACTTTAAGTATAGTAGACCTTGTTAAGGGTCAGACCTTGTTAGGAGTCTTTTACAATAGTCCCTATTAGGGGAGTGGACGCACTATCCTAGAGCTCACTGCTCAAGTGGTGAAGGCTACAACCTTCTGATCTTAGATACACACTATATTTGCTGGATGAACTGTCATTGTGACACTGCTTGTCAAATCAGTTCCTTTGATGCACTGATGCTTTGACATCTTGCAAAGCTCTAATACATATTATACTATCTTCACACACTTCTACTCTACTTATCCCAACTCTATCTTAACTTCCATACTAATTACAATGGGTGCATCTCATATATTTATATGCGCATACACAACAAACAACTAGGTCAGCCTTATAACCTATTATGAACAATGCTTCAAAATGAATTGAATCAAGCATGCTTACAAACAAATAAGTATACATGTCGGTAACCTAAATACTAGGTGCATAGCCTTTACAACATTACATTATAACCGCAAACCAAAATACTAACTGTCGACTCCATGCTCTGTTATTCTCTGGCAGTCTTTGGCTGTGTATCTTCAACTGTCTGTATCTTTCTCATCCTTGCATATCTGATTATGTGCTCATAGACTAAGCATGAGTATAGTCTAACCAACTTAACTTCCAAGGCACATACCATAATTCTTTTGTACGCATGTGCGCTGATGTTCTGAGCTGCAAGAACTCTGTACACTATCCAATCTTCAACACTTAATCGATGTCTGATCTTCTCATCAAGTGCGCTGACTCCAAACTACTATATGACTTTGTTTCCATAATGACAATACTATATCAAGTCATATACATTAGTATATCCAACTTTCCAACATTCCCAACATTAAATCAGAAAGTTGGCCAAAAACATGAATAGTTTGAGGGTCTCTCTTCTTCATACCTGGCCTCTTTAAACATGCCTCCTTGATAGCCTTGCTATAAATGGGAACTTCCTTTA